>WOVY01013405.1:0-217133 GCA_013436015.1 Rhipicephalus annulatus
ATTGTATATTGCCACGGTTCATTTCCCAAGTTTTTTGTTATCGTTCCGAAACACCACATGATTCTCGGCGCAAACCGCGCCTGCAGGTTTCTAGAAGGTTCCGGACTGTAGTAGATCATTTTGATAAGATCACGCCCACTGTGCGAACGGTACAGATTGTTCTGGAACCTACGCCACCGCCAGCGATAACGCTAGAACATTCGACGGCAAGGGTATAAATGCCGACGCGCTTCGCCGCTTGTCACTTGTCAATCGAAGGCCGACGCTCCGTTCGCGGCTATCAGTCCGAGACTGCTGCTGTAATTGGACTTTCCGTTTACCGGGCACAGGTTCGCCCAAATAAACAATTAAACCCCAACACGAAGTCTCCTGTCTTCGGCCACGTCACGACCCCGTGACATCTGGTGGAGGTGCTGCTTCGTTCATGTACCGGACGCCCCCGTCAAGCCGTGAACCCAGCCCACGTCGTGGAGAAAACACCGACGCCAACCAGGAGCAGCAAACAAGCCGCCGACAGCAAGGGCTATCACCGAAGTACGGGCTTCTAGAAGAGAAGGCGCGGAAGACCAAGGCCATGACCGCGACTGCAGCGACAATGACAATCGCCGCTTCCCAGCCCACGATGGTCATGCATCAACCCAGGGAACCACCGATTTTCCATGGGTCATCGTTCGAAGACCCAGAGTCCTGGTTAGAAACATACGACCGTGTGGCCGCCCTCAACCACTGGGACAACGAAGAAAAGCTCCGTCATGTGTACTTCTACCTGGAAGACACAGCAAGGACCTGGCTAGAGAATCGTGAGTCCACGCTCCGAACGTGGCATGTCTTATGCGGCGCATTTATGCAATCGTTCGCGAGCGTCGCTCGCAAAGAAAGGACCGCTGCTCAACTAGAGACCCGGGTTCAGCTACCAAATGAGAAGGTTGGAATTTTCACAGAGGAGATGACCCGCCTATTTCGTCACGCTGACCCAGACATGCCTGAGGAGAAGAAAGTTCGTTTCCTCATGCGAGGGGTCACACAGGAGCTCTTCGCGGGACTAATGAGGAATCCACCGAACACCGTCCAAGAATTTGTATCCGAGGCGACCACCATCAAAAAAAACCCTTGACATGCGCACCAGACAGTATAATCGTCGCCTGACTCCAGAATTCGCTGCTGCTCAAAACCAGTGACTCCGAAAACCTGCGTGAAACGATCCGAGCGATCGCGCGGGAAGAGCTGCGCAAACTGTTGCCTTCGGCGCACCCTCAAGTGGATTCGATCGCCGACATTGTGCGAGAGGAAGTTTGGCAATCACTTCGAATTCCCCTAACACCGCTGCCCGAGCCAGAAACTATGAGCTACGCCGCTGCAGTGCGCCACAACGCTCCTCCCCGTCCACGCCAAAACGCCGCCCCGTCGCACTTCCGTCGCCAGACACCACCGCCACCACCACCCCCACCGACGACCTACCATTCACCAGCGGGCCAGCGCAGTGCGCCGAGGAAAACCGACGTTTGGCGCACCCCTGACCACCGCCCACTTTGCTACCACTGCGGCGAGGCCGGGCACACTTACCGCCGTTGCCAGTACCGACGGATGGGACTGCGTGGCTTCGCCGTCGATGCACCACGTCCGCAGCCAGGGGAACGGCCACGTGACATCGCCGACTACCTGACAGGAATTCAATGGACACCCCGAAGTCCTCCCCGTTCGCCGTCGCCCAGCCGCCGCATGTCACCGCACCCCCGGCAGTACTCCGGCCCAACGCGGGGCCGGTCTCCTAGCCCGTATCCGGGAAACTAAGGGCAGCAACCGGTGGAGGTGCGGTTGCTGTGCGACGAACTACCGAAGATCCTCCGACGACGACGCCGCCGCGACGGAGCTTTTTGAACACAACACGCACCAGGCAAAGCCCTGACGGCGAAAGCTCACTTACCGGAGGTGGCCTGACGACGCAACGTGGAAGCAGCGGATCAAGCCGACGCAGCCGTAACCTGATGCCACGCCCTAACTGTAATGCGAGACGGCGAACTAGCGACCTCGACATTCTTATCGACGGCAACAGTGTGACCGCTCTCGTCGATACTGGAGCCGACTATTCTGTCATCAGTGGCTCGTTCGCCGCGAAGTTAAAGAAAGTTAGGACAGCATGGAAAGGCCCTGAAATCCCCACAGCCGGAGGTCATCTCGTAACGCCTGCAGGAATCTGCACAGCGAGAGTCACCATTAACGGCCATATTTATCCTACAGACTTCGTAGTCTTACAGCGTTGCTCGAGAGATGTCATCCCTGGCATGGACTTTTTATGCCTCCATGGTGCTGTCATCAACCTAAAAACAAAGTCGATAACGTTATCCACAGAAAGAAGCACTACCGCCGCGCACGCCGTCAGGACACCATGCCTTGAATGTGCTGAAAGAACAAGTCACCGTTCCGCCTCGCTCAAGCGTCATTATTTCAGTTGGCGCTCCTAAATCACCTGACTTGGAAGGCGTCGTTGAAGGCAGTCAGCATCTGTTGGTCACCCGAAATATTTGCGTCGCAAGAGGAATTGCAGAGCTGCGGGGAGGCAAAGCAACGGTTATGCTCACGAATTTCAGCAATGAGTACAAACATGTGAACAAAGGAACAACGGTCGCATACATCGAAAAAATTTTCGAAGCCACCAGTGCTTTCGCCGTCGCCGATTCTGCGGAACCTGCTCAGAGGAACCAAGCCCCTCCCATAGCTTTCGACGTCAATCCCAGACTTTCGAACGATAAGCAAGAACAGCTCAAGGCCCTGCTCCTGCAATACGAAGATTGCTTTTCGTCGTCATCGAAAATTCGGCAGACCCCAATCACGAAACATCGCATCATAACCGAAGAAAATGCCAGACCACTCCGTCAGAGTCCGTACAGGGTTTCGACGCGAGAACGTGAGGCCATGAAGAGACAAGTTGATGAAATGCTGCGGGATGACATTATCCAGCCGTCCAAGAGTCCATGGGCATCCCCCGTGGTGTTATTGAAAAAAAAAGATGGAACCCTACGTTTCTGCGTCGATTATTGCCGCCTGAACAAAAACACAAGAAAGTACGTGTATCCTCTCCCACGAATAGACGACGCACTTGATCGGCTCCATAACGCCAAGTACTTTTCGTCAATGGACCTCAAGACTGGCTATTGGCAAATCGAAGTAGACGAAAGAGACCGAGAGAAGACGGCGTTTATAACACCGGACGGCCTCTTCGAGTTTAAGGTGATGCCCTTCGGCCTTTGCTCAGCGCCTGCAACTTTTCAACGCGTTAAGGATACAGTACTGGCAGGATTGAAGTGGCAGACTTGCTTTGTGTACTTGGACGACGTCGTCGTGTTTTTCTCGAGTTTCGACGAGCATCTTCGGCGCCTTGAAGCTGTACTTCAAGCCATGAAGACTTCTGGACTCACAATGAAGCCAGAAAAGTGCAGATTTGCGTATAAGGGGCTCTTGTTTCTGGGGCACGTTATCAGCAAGTCTGGAGTTCGTCCCAATCCACAGAAAACAGCCGCCATCGCTGACTTCCCGCCGCTCACTGACAAGAAGGCCGTGCGCCGATTTCTGAGCCTGTGCGCCTATTATAGGCGGTTCGTGAAAAACTTCGCCCGCATCGCCGATCCTCACACTGACCTTACCAAGGCCGACGCGGAGTTCAACTGGGAAACACCACAGGAACACGCTTTCCAGGAGCTTAAACATCGCCTCCAGACGCCTCCGTTACTTGCCCATTTCGACGAATTCGCCGAGACAGAAAATACATACTGACGCAAGCAGCGTAGGTCTTGGCGCCGTTCTTGTGCAGAGGGCTGACGGACTTGAAAGGGTTATTAGTTACGCCAGCCGATCGCTATCCAAAGCAGAAGCAAATTGTTACACAACAGAAAAGAGTGCCTCGCCATCATCTGGGCTACGTCGAAATTTCGCCCCTACCTCTACGGCAGGCCCTTCAAAGTTGTGAGCGATCACCACGCCTTGTGTTGGCTAGCCACCTTGAAGGACCCTTCAGGTCGCCTCGCACGATGGAGCCTGAGACTTCAAGAATATGACATTACTGTCATTTACAAGTCCGGCAAAAAACACTCCGACGCTGACTGTCTCTCTCGTGCGCCTGTCGACCAACCACTATCCGACGACCCGGATTACGACTACTTCTTGGGAACGAGAACTACCGACGACTACGCTGAACGACAGCGGGCCAACCCGGAACTTAAGGCCCTAATATAATACCTCGAAGGGAGGACCGCCGAAGTCCCAAAGGTATTCAAGCGCGCACTTGCGTCGTTCTTTCTACGAAACGGTCTTCTACAAAAGAAAAACTTTTCACCGCTTCGAGCTAAGTACCTCCTTGTGGTGCCTTCAGCTCTGCGACCAGAACTCCTGCAGGTCCTGCACGACGATCCGACGGCAGGGCACCTCGGTGTTTCTCGCACGCTCGCGAGGATACAAGAAAGGTACTACTGGCCACGCCTTACCACCGACGTCACTCGTTATGTGAGGACATGCCGGGACTGACAGCGACGCAAGACACCACCGACAAGACTTCTGCAGCCAATTGATCCACCTTGCCGACTTTTCCAGCAGATTGGTATGGACCTACTGGGGCCATTCCCGACGTCGGCTTTCGGAAACATATGGATCGTGGTAGCTACCGACTACCTCACCCGCTACGGCGAGACAAAAGCCCTGCCAAAAGGCAGTGCATCCGAGGTAGCTAAACTCTTCATCGAAAATATCGTCCTACGTCACGGCGCCCCGGAGGTCCTTATCACCGACAGAGGAACGGCATTCACTGCCGACTTAACTCAAGCGATCTTGGCATACAGCCAAACAAACCACCGCCGGACGACAGCGTACCACCCACAGACCAACGGCCTCACCGAGTGGCTTAACAAGACGATCGCCGACATGCTGTCAATGTACGTCGATGTCGAACACAAGACGTGGGACGCCATTCTTCGGTATGTGACCTTCGCATACAACACGGAAGTGCAGGAGACGACGCAGATATCTCCATACAAGTTGGTCTACGGAAGGAGCCCGGCAACGACGCTCGATGCCATGTTACCCAACGTCACCGACCAAGAAAACCTCGATGTGAGCGAGTACCTTCAACGCACCGAAGAAGCCCGACAACTTGCGCGTCTTCGTATCAAGAACCAACAGACGACCGACAGCCACCGTTACAACCTTCGACGACGCTTCGTGAAATACCAGCCCGGTGAAAGTGTTTGAGTGTGGACGCCGATACGCCGACGTGGACTAAGTGAAAAGCTTCTGCGATGGTACTTCGGACCGTACAAGGTGGTTCGACGTCTCGGCTCACTTGATTACGAGGTTGTCCCCGACGGCATCACGAACTCTCAACGACGCCGATCGCGACCTGTAGTCGTTCATGTCGCGCGCCTCAAGCCGTTTCATGCACGTTAACAAACTAAAACAGTGTTTTTTGTATTATATTTGTATTGTCATTTAATAATTGTACTTTCTTGCATTATTATTGTACCTTCATCTTTAGTTGAAGCATCGGGACGATGCTTTTTTTTCAGAGGGGGGCAATGCCACGTTCCATTTTCCAAGTTTTTGTTATCGTTCCGAAACACCACACGATTCTCGGCGCAAACCGCGCCTGAAGGTTTCTAGAAGGTTCCGGACTGTAGTAGATCATTTCGATAAGATCACGCCCACTGTGCGAACGGTACAGATTGTTCTGGAACCTACGCCACCGCCAGCGATAACAATAGAACATTCGACAGCAAGGGTATAAATGCCGACGCGCTTCGCCGCTTGTCAGTTGTTGATCGAAGGCCGACGCTCCGTTCGCCGCTATCAGTCCGAGACTGCTGCGGTAATTGGACTTTCCGTTTACCGGGCATAGATTCGCCCAAATAAACAACTAAATCCCAACACGAAGTCTCCTGTCTTCGGCCACGTCACGACCCCGTGACAATATGATGAATTCATGATGAAAAGATCAGAGATCGTGGTACTTGGAGTGTTCACTAGATGGATGGAAAGACGGGTGGACGGACGGACGGACGGACGTACAGACAGACAGGCAGACAGGCAGACAGACAGACGGACAGACGGACAGACGGACAGACAGACAGGCAGACAGACAGACAGACAGGTGCGGGGATGAATAGACGGAAGGACGGACAGACGGACTGACGGACACACAGGAGGACGGTTGGACACACGAATAAACGGACGGGAAACGAACGGATGCATTGTCCCTTTTATCATCATTCACTCCGTGAGTATGCTGTAGATATTTTAGAGAAGGCGTGGGTCTGCGTAACAGTTTTCTATACGTAGCACTCTGACGGGCATTACATTTAGGTGAAGTTCCACGCACCACGCCTACGGGCGTTGCTTAAGTTGACGTCGACGAGATACCGTGACTACGGGTTTTAGAACCAAACCACTCCCCTCCACCAACTCCCGAGTTTAAGAGGCCTGCCATCAGAAAGCGACACCATTCCGCGCTCTTAAGTTTAATCACAAGTGCCCGGAAGCTCGCCCACCGACATTGAAAATGAGGGCTTGCCTCCTAGAAAGCCAAGTGACTCGACCTCTGGTCGCTTAGGTGAAGCGCCCTTGTGAGCACGTCATAATGTTACGAAGAACTGGGCTATCATGTGAAGCCAGCCCTTCACGCTGAAATTAATTAGCCAGGAAGCTGCGTTAATTAAAAGCAAGTAAGCATCTCGAACTTTTGCAGAGAGAGTAAGTTATAACTGAGAGGCCACTACATCGCAAAATTTTAACTGTAATGTCCTGTCTTGAAGTGCGGCGCAGGAAGCGGCGCTTTTTTGAATATTTATATTTACCACGATTGCTAGGAAATTAGCCATTTTTTGGTCATATGAAGACAAAGTGTTTAGAACGCTTCATGTTTATACCAGCATTCACTCTCTCGAGTACACAGCAGATCCACATATAGTTCTCTGTTAAATATAGCAAATAATATTTAGGGTGTTTATCTTGTTTATCAGGGAAACAATAAATATGCATTTGACAATGATTAAAAGTTTACACGCTAGAAAGTACGTGCAGTGCCTAAAATGTGAGATAAAATGGAACTGAAAGAATGCAGGACCTTTACTATGGCCTAAAACAAATAACGTAGAGCGTAAAAATTATGAGACAGAGGCCAAGGCGAGAGACAAAGGGGGCGCATTTTTACAACAAATTTTATTTCGAAGGGAGTACCTACATACACTCGCGAAATGCAAAAAAACACACACAAAACAGTTTGAAAAAATATATTTGTCATGTGTGCAAACCTTTCAACTGTTTCTCATGGGAGACTTGCCAGCCTCTCATCCTATAAAGACAAGTGATGATTCTAACCATATTAGTGGCTTGAAACTTTGCCATTATTGTTAAGTGAGCCAATGATTCAAGAACGAGATAAGTGCGCCGTGCTAATGCAAACAATGTCACTCTTGGCTTCCTAACTACCTTCATGAAAGCAGAGGGTTCTTGCCTGTGACGCTACTTGCAAAGACACATTACATCCTGTATTCAAAAAGTGAATGGGGCAAGAAACATGGTACGTCCCTTCGGACTCTTGTGTCAAGCGTTTCTGGGACGTAGGTCTGGGGCTGGCGTCCTTGCTGCAATTTTCGACCTAAGTGCAACCTTTATGTTCACCTATGCGAGGCGCATCGCACATCTGTCAATTTTCCCCGGAGAAATTACGTGAAAAAGACGATGTGAGTGCCAAAACGTAGGGACACTGCACGCTATTACACAGCCATTTGACGCATAGGGAAAGCAATATTCGGTGTTGTCAGGCGTTGGACGGTAAGCAGCATTCTAGCGGTGACGCCAGGCCATGTGGCTCTCGGCCTATAAGAGGTGTCTCGACATAGCGACAGCACTGTGACCTCTGAATGGATATTTTTAAAGTTTAATTTTTTTGACTTTTCATTGCAAAAAACATCACCAGCCTAGCCGCAACGGCTTATCTGTGTTTGCTTTGTTCGATATACATTAAAGAATACTGACGTGGCGTAACCCCCGCATAAAATAAGAGATCCGTGTCATCAATGCGTACAAAAAATTTGGCAGAATCCACGTAATTTTGAAATTGTTTTTATGCGAAGCATGCAGATAGAAGCGGAACGTGTTTAATTTTTTTGTGTTGAGGAGGAAGGTATGAAGTGGCACTGAATATATAATTGCAAATCCTCGCACACATATACGCTAAACAGCTGCATATGTTTTATATTAGCAATTGTTCAAAGTTGTGTAACGATACCAAAAGCAACACGGATACTAGCAACACCAGAAGTGGTAAACTAGTATGATGTGCTGGTGCGCGCGGGCTGTAGCCCTCAACACAACTACGCAAATATTCTTCTGCGGATAGCGCCTAACTACAATTTACGTTAAATTGACATCACGGATGTATCATGGGAGTACGTATATAATGCTTATAAAATTTGGTAGGCAGTACTTCAACCACAATTGACGATCACCAGAATGGGCGTCTCTGTAAAAAGTATATAAGAGGCCTGGCACGGCCCCGTTGTGGAATACTTCGTTTCCACGCAGAAATATATTGTGTAATTCCTGCTTAGGCACTGACATTTATGTTTAGATTCGTCCGTTCAACGCAGCCGATGGGAGTTTTTGGGGCCGAAGCTCCTTATTCCGTGGATCGTGCGTTCCGTATTTGTTGTAGCAGCCACCCCTCGTTTAGTCGTTTGAATGTCACTGAATAGTGGTACGTGTATCTTAAGAATATAGGAAGAAAGATGCAAGATGACAATACTTGGAGTGTTCACTAGATGAACGGAAGGACAGACGGATAGGTGGACGGACGGATGGACAGAGAGACAGATATACAAACGTACGGATGGGTGGGCTTTGGGCGGATGGACAGACAGACATATGAACAGCTGGACGGACGGACAGATGCATGGACGGACGCACGCAAAGATGAATGCATGGACGGGCGGTTGGTCTGACGTGCGGACGGACGGAAGCACGAACGGACTGCGATTGCTCCACCCAACTCATCATCATTCACTCCGTGGATGTTCTGTGACTTTTTTTTGTAACGCTCAAGCTTCAATTTTAGCCATGTGTATTTTCGCCAATCTTAGGTAGATATGAAATGCCTATCACCTGTGGCACATACCGGCGTACCATTGGCACACACCCGCACTTAGGAGTACGGTTCGTGCGTCATTTGTGCGTGAGAAACGTGGAGCTCATTTCGATCTGCTTGCATTCTGCGCATGACGTTCAAATTTGTTGCTACCGCGTTGATTGCTTTGCCTTTGTGGCAAATCTGTGACTTTTTTATATTGGAAGCTGCTAGAATGGAGATGAGAATTACAATACCTGATATAACTGACAAGAAATGTCACAGTAAACTTGCCTTCTTTTATGTAGTGTGCGTACTTGATGCACAAATGGAAGGTAAAATAAAACCGACGTCATACACAAACGTCCAAGTTCCGTGCATCTGATACCACCTTTTTTGGCTCAGTGCACGGAGATTAGAGATCCTTGTGAACTTGATAGTAAGAGCGCAAACGGGCAGCAAATAGTAGGTTCATGAATAGGTAGTTGGATATAGTGTCCCAGTATTAACTACAAGAACATTGACACAGCAATGATTCAGTCATCGCTATGCCAATAAATGATGGTAATACGGGATTCGCCTAACATTACTACTTCTGACTCTAAACGCGTTTGTGGCTTTCTTCATTGTTGTGCTTTGGAATTTATTGCGATTAAGAGATGGTTGTTACCTTTATGACCCAAATTTAATGGCTGCGCCTAAAAGGTTGAGGTCGTGAAGCGACACCGCTGAACCTTAGGCGAACTTCATCTGTGAAAAAAGAGGATTCAGGCAGCACGGAGCCACAAGGAGCCGAAATAATGGAGTTTAGACAAATTCGTTTACTATTCATTATTCCCACGCTGGTTGAAGCACTACGCTTGCAAACAAACAAGCATCAGAGTTCCTGCAATACGTTTATAAGAAACGCACTTTCTGCTATCACTCTCTTACTATACGCCCTTTCCTGAAGAAAAAAAAAGTGTTCTATTCCCTCGAATACGTGGGCGATAAATATTCAGAATGCACTTTCTTGAAACGCAGTGGAAGGCTAGTTGGTTAGTCTTGATAAATTATAACAACGGGCATAAAAACAAACAAAAAAGTGGTGGCTGAATACATTTTTTCTAAAGAAGGTCGGTAGTTATATCTGCACAGCTTCCACAACGTAATTCGGCGTTTCAAATACGTAACGTAGCACTCACTCTATGTCGAGTGTCCGCATACTAGTTTCAGCTTGTTAACTAATTACCAAATGCACAACCTTTAAGCTTCCTGCTGTGGATCTGGGTAATTACTATCGTCTGGTGCGCGAGCATCAAGCGCATTTTCTGGGTATTGTATATTCACCTGACAAAAGCTAGCTTACTTTTGTCGTACTCTTTTTTGTTAACTCAAAGCACTAGCCTTTGTTTTTTCAGGGGCGAAGCTCCTGAATGCCGCCCCCGTTAGTCGCTCACCGTAGTACGTAACGTGTCTTACGCTTTGACCTGCAAGGTGGTGCCGGTGGGAGATTTCTCGTGTTCGTTATTGAACAATAAAAAATTTGCAGCGTGCGTGTTCACTAAGAGCAAAAGTCTCCTGCCTCTCATTCCCCTTCAGTAGCCATTGGCATGTACATTGAGCACTCTCTGACAAAAATGGGTTGCTACGTTACACTCGCTGGGCGTAACCTCCTAGGTTTTAGAAAGGTTTAGCGAGCGTTAGGCCGCAGTGCCATGGATACAGTGAACTAATATATACCAAAAACTCGAGGTGGTCAAAGGTGGGAAGTAGACACTAAGCGCAAGCCGTAAGAGAAAGTGTGCGTGTGCCACCTCTCGTTTAGTCCTTGGAATGCCCGCTGGATGGCGGAGCTTCTATTGACTGATTGATATGTGAGGTTCAACGTCCCAAACCCACAATGAGATTGAGATAGGCACCGTTGTGGAGGGCTCCGGAAGTTTGGATCACCTGGGGTTCTTTAACGTGCACCCGAATGAGCACGCGGGCCTACAACATTTCCGCCTTCATGGGAAATGCAGCCGCCGCCACCGGGATTCGTTCCCGTGACCTTCAGGTCAGCAACTGAGTACCTTAACCACTAGACCACCGCGGTGGGTTGAGACGGCGCTTCTATATGCGGAACATATGATGAAAAATTGTGAGATGTGGGTACTTGGAGTATTGACTAGCTGGACGAATGGACACACAGACATATGCATTGACGGACGCACGGATGGCTGCACGGACGGATGGACGCATGGACGGACGCAGAGGTGGATGCATGAATGAACGTTGGGACGGGCGCAAGGATGGAAGTGCGGAAGTACGAACAGACGCACGAACGCACGGGCGGACGTATGGACGGTCACACAGACAGACGCATGGACGGACGGAAGCAATCACGAATGGACGGACGGATGCTTCGCCCCACTCTCCATCATTGACCCTGTGGATATGCTGCCATTTGAAAGGCGAAGCATTTCTTAGTGAACTTCGGCGACTTTGAGCGTATCTTTCTATATATCTTTCTAGCCGCCTACGACTTTCAGCTCTCCTGGCCGTTTCAATATTGGTATCAATACCAAACTTAGTATCGCATAACATGACTGTAAGAGAAACATATTTGAATAGTCATAACATAAATATCATGAAACGTATGTCATGAATGCCATGATTTACAAATCATGGTCCTGCAGTTCTTGCGGTGGTTCCGTTAACATGGCATGTTGCAAAACTGGTATAGTATGACATGATTACATGGCAAACACAATTGAGAGACCCTAACATTAAAATCATGACAGGCATGTCATGTAACAGCATGACTACAAGCTACACTCATGATGCGCTCGCGACCGTTTCGCAAGCGTCACAAATACCAAATTTGGTATTACGACACGTGAATGGATGACGAAGGTATATGACTGGTGCAAACATGACAATCATGAAATGCGTGTAATGTTACACCATGACAACATGCCAAGCTCATCATGCACTGGCTGCCGTTTCACTAGCTACACTTATAGCAAATTTGGTATTACGGGACGTGTTCGGAAGACGAAGGTATGATACTGGTGCAATTATGATAAAATCGAGATTCATGTCTGATAACAACATGACTACATGCTACGCTCATGATGCGCTCGTGGCCGCTTTGCAAGCTTCACATGTGCCAAACTCCGTATTACGCGACGAGAACGACATACATAATGAGATTCTAAACATGATAATCACGACGTGCGTGTCATGTAACAACATGACTACATGCCACTCTTCATGCGCATGTGGCTGTTTCGCTAGCTTCACATACGCCAAATCTGGTATTGCGTGACGTCAATGGATAAAAAAGGTATGTGACTGGTGCAAACATGATGACGATCAGATGCGCGTCATGTGAAAACATGACTACATGCCACAGTGAAGACGCCAATACATTTCGACGTGACGCGGTGCGCGTGCTCGCTGGCGTTCATTTCACCGCATCACGCCGGCGTTGCCACGCCAGGCACTGGTCCTGCCGTATACTCACAGGCACGAGCCGCGCTGCGTTGCTTTGACGCATGCACGTTTCAGTACATCCGGCGTCCCTCGGTCATGAATAGAGGCAGACGCAGTGCTCTCTGAGTACGCATCGGCGCGAGAAGCAGCATGTTACATTTCATGCCGGTGGGCATCGGGCTGCGCCGACGTACGCGTTACATCCGGCGTCAGACTATAGAGTGCTCGCGTTTTGCAAACGTAGCGTCACTGTACCTTGCGTGCGCGCGGGTCAACGCAACATTGGAGTATATTGGGCCCTTCATGATGTCCTCGCTGCCGTTTAGCTAGCTCCACTGTCGTAACTGAAGTGTAATCCTTTTCAGTTTTTGGCTCAGTTATAGCCAAAGCTTCTATCTCTTGTTTCACTTACCTTGTTTCCCTTTCCCTCTTTACTTTGAGTCTTTATATTGCAACGTACACTGAAAATAAACGCCCATTCTACCAGCTTGTCAGCTTGTGTCTACTTCGCTTGCACCAACGCGCAGGGACAGTGGTGACGAAGAACCGGAAATAAAAACCCTGGATTCAAGCAGGACGTCAGCTACGACGATGGCGCACCAGCAACTGCCGGTCTTCGACGACGAGAAAGACAAGTGGAAGGCGTATGTCTTCAAGGCAGAAGCATACTTTGAGGCAACAGGGGTGACAGAGTCAGCCAAGAAACGGGCGTTGTTGGTGGCAGCCTTAAGTACTCGCACGGTCCAGATACTATCAGCAAGAATGGCGCCCAAGAATCCTAATTCTTTGGAGTACGAGGACGTCGTAAAAGCCTTGGACGAGTTCTTTGATCCCAAGTGCCATGAGATTGGAGAAAGTTTCTGCATTTTCAACCGCTGCCAGCTGGACGGTGAGTCTGTTCAAGAATTCATTACTGAGCTTTGCCGAATCGCGGAAAACTGCAATTTTGATACCATGCTCGACCGAATGCTGCGGGATAGAATAGTGTGCGGCATCAAATCGAGTGCGCTGCAAAAGCAGATGCTGACGAAGAAAGATCTGACGTTAGAGGACGCCGAAACAATGGCCCTCGCAGCTGAGGCGGCAGAGAATGATGCCCGTAAAATGGCCGGTGAAGCATCAGCTGTGCTCAGAATCAAGGCGCAGTCCTCCACGAGCAAAGAGCTACTCGCTGAATGCGGGCGTTGTGGCAGTGTCAGACATAACAGTAATGCCTGCCGTTGGAATAACGCGCGTTGTTATCATTGCGGTGGACGCGGTCATCTAGCTTGAAAATGCCAGAATGATCGAACCGCAAAGTCTCGAACTCAACAAGCACCCTCGGAAACACGCGGCCGAGTCCTGGCTGTTAACGAAGGGGAAACAGATGAAGGCGTTGATGATAGCCTGCACATTTGGGCGCTAAGATCGACGCGGGAGGAAACTGTGAAGCCCTCAATACAGCGCAACTTCACGTGGGGAGGTGTTGACGTATCAATGCTTATTGACACTGGTTTACCGGTCTGCGTCGTGTCACGTCAGGTTTTAGAGCAGCACAAGAACGCTTGGCCTCCGCTGAAGCCATCACGCATAAAGCTGTCATGCTATTTGGGAAAGTTGCCAGTCCTTGGAGAGATCCTGTTGCCGGTATGGTACGTCGGTGCAACCGTAGAATGCCCTTTGGTAGTGCAAGATTGCTGCGGTCCAAGTTTATGTGGCCGAGACCTAATTTTTTTTCTGAGTGACGCAGGCTCCCCTGTTCTGCTGGGCCGCCTACTGCACAGCCGTCTACCAACACACAGGTCCTTTCGGATGTAGTTTCCGAGTTTGAAGACGTCTTCAGCTCGGAACTAGGCCTCATCAAAGCACCTGCGGCGCATCTTCAGCTGAAGGAGGGAGTCACACCCTAGTTCTGTAAGGCCTGCTCTATTCCTTTCGCGCTACGTGACAAAGTTTCTGAAGAGCTTGATAGGCTAGTGGCAGGAGGCGTTTTGTCACCGGTGCCACATTCCGAATGGGCTACGCCCATTTTACCTGTGCTTAAGAAGAACGGCACCGTTAGGATTTGTGGCGACTTTAAGGTCGCCCTAAATGCGGCATGTGAGCTGGAGCAATACCCATTGCCAGTAATCAATGACATGTTCGCGTCCTTAAACGGCGGCAAGCATTTCAGTACACTAGATTTAAGGGATGCTACAACTAAGTTCCGCTGCATGACTAATCGCGCCAGTTGTGCGTAATTAACACGCACAAAGGTCTTTTCTGCTACAACAGATTGCCTTTCGGCATTGCCTCTGTGCCAGCCATTTTTCAACGTAGGATGGAAACTGTTCTGCAGGACTTATCGGGTGCGCAAGCTTATCTGGACGATGTCTTGGTGTCCGAAAAAGTAGGAAGTGACGACGTGCTCAAAGTCGTTTTGCAACGTTTCCGGAAGAGTGGTGTTAAACTACGCCTTGATAAATGCAAATTTTGGCAGGCGTCTGTTACCTATCTCGGCCATCGAATCGATCAGCAAGGGCTGCACCCAATAGAAGAAAATATCGAAGCAATCGTTGATGCTCCCAGCTCGAAAAATGTAGCCGAGCTTCGTTCGTTTCTTGGCATGATCAGTTTCCACTCAAAGTTTAGCCGAACATATCGTCTCTGCTCTTTCCATTGTATCGGCTACTGGAAAAAAACAGACGTTGGGACTGGACAGAGGAAGAACAAACCGCGTTTGACAAAGCATAACGGTGTTTGCCGCAGGCACGGGTGTTAGTGCACTACGACCCTTCACAGTGGCTGAAACTAGAGTGCGACACATCGCGAAGAGGCATCGGCGCAGTGCGTTTTCACACAAAAGGGAACAGGAACGAGCCTATTGGGTTCCATTTGAGAATATTTTCGAAAGCAGAACAAAATTATTCACAACTTTAACGAGACGCGTTAGCCCTGGTATTTGGAGTAATGAAGTTCCGAGATTATCTTCTAGGCCGACAATTTATACTCGTCGCAGACCACCAGCCACTCCTGGGCCTGCTGGGATCGGATCAGCCAACTCCACCTCTGACAGCTGCTCGTATACAGCGCTGGGCGCTGTTATTGGGCGGATTCCGCTAAAAGCTTCAGTATTCTCCAGGCAAGCAGCTCCTGAACGCGGACGCCCTCAGTAGGTTGCCACGAGAAACTTATGAGCCAACCGCAGACGGCGAGCCACCCGAGTACATTTTGGCCCTGGCATCCGTACAGGAGAGTGCAGTCTCGACAGCGGAATGGCAGGCGCTAACCGCTAGTGACCCAGTGCTGGCCAAGGTTGTGCAGTACACAAGGAATGGGTGGCCTACAAGTGCTAAAGCACTAGAACGAAGATTATTCCCCTTTTTTGACCGCCGACTCGAGCTTTCGCTGGCCCACCTATTGGGGCCGTAGGGTTATCATTCCAGACTGCACGCCGCATATAATGTTGCACATGCTCCACGAAACTCATCAAGGATCATCGGCGACGAAGGCAATCGCTCGGTTGGTTTTCTGGTGGCCTGGAATGGACAACGACATCGAACAAATGTCGGCGAGGTGCACAAGCTGTATTCAAAATCAACCGATGCCGGCAGCTGCCCCGCCAGTTAGCTGGCCGACAAGCCAGGAAAGCTGGTCAAGAGTACATGTAGATTTCGCGGGGCCAATAAATGGAAGCATGATCCTTGTTCTTGTAGATGCTGACAGCAAATGGATTGAGGTCGTACCAGTGAAGCAGGCGATCACATCTTCGACTATAACTTGCCTGCGCAGCTTGTTCAGCAGGTTCGGCATTCCGCGCGTCCTTGTTTCAGATAACGGAACGCAATGCACAAGTCAAGATTTTGCCGATTTCATGAATAAGAACAACATAACTCACCTGCGCACGGCTGCGTTTCATCCCCAGTCCAATGGCCTTGCAGAGAGAGCTGTTCGAACCGTGAAAGATGGGCTAAAGAAGATTAACCAGTGCCGATTAGAAGATTGCCTTTGCAGAACTCTCTTCAATTACCGGAGAACACCCCTCGCATCGGGCTAGTCTCCTTCGGAGCTTCTCCTGGGCTACCAAATTCGATCTCGTCTGGACACGTGCTTTCCTCCCTTGATTGCAGGAAGGTCAGGTGCATCAGATGAGTGAACCCTGGCACCGAGCACGAATGTTTACATCCGCAACTTTGGCAAGGGTGAAAAGTGGAAGACCGGTATGGTAATGTCAGCTGACGGAAGGAGGATGGTGACAGTCGAGACGCCAGAGGGCCTTGTTCGGAGACATGTGGATCAAGTTCATACAAAGAGAGACTTGGTTGAACCCCACCGTGACAGGGCAAGGGAAAGTATGCCTATGTCGAGAACTACGCAAGAAACTTCTGGATCAGGGCCAACGTAAAGGCGGAACTCCCTGAGCCACCACACCACCTGCAGTCATCATCCCCAACCCAAGACCAGGAAAAGCAGAAGTCCAGGGAACCTACAGTGACCACAGAACTCCGGCGCTCAACCCGACAGCGGAAACCTGTGCAGCGTCTCCAATAATATTGATGGAGAAGTGTTGTAACTGAAGTGTAATCCTTATCAGTTTTTGGCTCAGTTGTAGCCAAATCTTCTATCTCTTGTTTTCTTTACCTTGTTTCCCTTTCCCTCTTTATTTTGAGTCTTTATATTGCAACGTACATTGAAAATAAACGCCCATTCTACCAGCTTGTCAGCTTGTGTCTGCTTCGCTAACGCCAACGCGCAGGGACCGACGAATGATGTAACATCCACATATAGCAAATTTGGTGTTATGTGACGTAAATGGATGACGAATTATATGACTGGTGCAAACATGATAATGCTGACACGCATGTCATGTAAGAACAAGATAACATACCATGTTCATAGCGTGCTCGCAGCCGTTTCTCTAGCTCCAGATGTACTAAAGAATGTATCACGTGACGTGAATGGATAAGGAAGGTAAAGGTCTCATCCAAACATGATAATCATGACAAAGAAGTCATGTACGGCATCACTTACCTCCATGTCGTAAGGTTGTGCTGATCTTAAAGTTACATATCAGCCTTTTTCATTTGTGCTTCGCATATCCTCGATTCCCGCTGTACGTACGATTTGCCAAATTTTTTTCTTGATACATTATGCAGATTTAAAATGCACTAGCTTGGTGCGCTATCCCCATTCGTGGATTAGGCGTCCGATCATTCAGTTTGTTTCAAATAAAGAACCGTTTTTTTTCAAAATAAGTTTAATTTAACAATTCCACCTTCTCATAGGTGCACTGTCCTATCCCGCCTTTTGATTTATGCGTTCATGCGAGCATCAGATTACCGTATGCTAGTCAGTGTGGCAGCGTCTCAAGCCATGGTCACTTGAGATTTGAAGCCTGCTTACTCAAACTACTTGTTTCAGAATAGTATTTTATTTTAGAAAATCCTGGGGACCTTAATTTAGTAGGCTTTATAATTTGCATTAGGATCACGTATGTTCATTGACTCACAAAAATCACGCTTGCCTTCATTGTGGTCTCATTTGAAAACCAGGTAAGACGCATGACGTCCAGTTCTACACCACGCCAGTTTGCTTAGCGGGCGTGTTTTAAAGTTTTAGGGACGAAGCTCAGTTTAGCGGCACCCGTTCGTCCGTCGTAGTCTGTAACAAGTATAACATTTTCACCTCCAAGGTGGTGCTGGTGAGAGACTTCTTCTGTGCGTTGTTGAACAATAAAAAATAGTGCTCAATAAACTTGTCAATGGCTGCTGATGGGGAATGAGAGACAGGAGCATTCGGCTTTTAGTCAGCGCGCAGGCTGCGATCACCATTAGCAGCCATTGGCATGTACACTGAGCAGTATCTGACAAGAAAGGGTTGCTACGTTATACTCGCTGGGTGTAACCTCATTAGCTTTAGAAAGGTTTAGCGAGCGTTGAGCCGCAGTGCCATGAATACAATGAACTTGTATATACCATGAATGAACTCGAGGTGGTTAAAAATGGAAAGTAGATACGAAGCACAAGCCGCAAGAAAGCAAAAGCCGAATTCTCCGCCTCTCATTTCCCATTAGCAGCCATAGGCATGTGCATTGAGCGCGATCTGACTCAAAAAGTTTGCTACGTCATACTCGCTGGGCGTACCCTCCTTGGTTTTCGAAAGGTTTAGCGAACGTTCGGCCGCAGTGCATTGAATACATTGAACTAGTATATACCATGAACTCGAGGTGGTTAAAGTTGGGAAGTGGACCCGAAGGGCAAGCTGTAAGAAAGTGTGCGTGTGCCACCTGTCGTTTAGTCCTTGGAATGTCCGCTAGATGGCGGTGCTTCTATATGGGGAGCATATGATGAAAAGATGCGAGATGGTGGTACTTGGAGTGTTAAATAGACGGACGAACGGACACCTAGACAGATGCATGGATGGACGCATGAACGGACACAGGGGCGGCTGCATGGACGAACGCAGGGACGGACGCACGAACAGACGCACGCAGGGACGGACTGGTGGACGCATGGACGGTCACACTGACGGACGCATGGACGGATGGAAGCAAGAACGAATGGACGAACGAATTCTTCGCCCCACTCTCCATCATTCGCTCCGTGGATATGCTGCCATTTTTTTCATACTGCCGCTTTCAAAGACGTTACCTCCCATTTACAGTGCAATAGTTGGGAATAATTCGCTATCCTGTTTTATCCCTAGTATGTTTGCTACAAGCGAAAAACAATTGGCAGATCTCACGTATAGTGAGAATTGATGACATGCGAAGCACTAATGAGGAAGGTTGATATGTCACTTTAACATCACCACAACGTCACGAGGTGGAGGCAATTTATGCCATACAAGACTTACATGTCATAATTATCATGTTTGGACATGTCGTTTACCTTCGTCATATATTCACCTGAGGTGATGCAAAATTTAGTATATGTGATGCTAGCAAAACGGCCGTGAGCATGCTATGAACGTGGTATTTTTTCATGGTCCTGCAAGACACGTGTGTCATGATTATCATGTTTGAACCAGTGATGTACCTTCCACAATTATTGACATCACGTATCACCAAATTTGGTATATGTGGAGCTAGCGAAACGGCCGCGAATGCATCATGAAGTGCACAATATACACCAACGTGTTGTTGACGCGCGCGGATGCTGGGCACAGCGACGCTAATCGTTGGCAAAAGTGAAAACTGTATAGAATCACGCCAAGCGCGACCAGCGTGACCAAGCGTCTATAGGCGCGGCCCGATGGCGACCAGCGCGAAAGGTGACATGCCGTATTTCGCGCCGATGTGTTACCCAGACAGCACTGTGTCTGCTTCGTTTTGTGACGGAGGGACGCCGCACGTGCTGCAATGCAGGGCGGCGCGCGCCTGCGAGTACACGGCAAGACCGGCGGATGTCGTGGCAACGCCAGCGTGACGTGACAAAACGAACGCCGGCGCAAACGCGTGCCTTGTCAAGTCGAAGTGTATTGGCGCCTTAAGTGTGGCATGCAGTCATGTTGTCAAACGACACGCATCTCATGATTAACATCTTTGCACCAGTATCATACCATCGTAATTCTCTGACAACCCGTAATACCAAATTTTACATATGTCAGGCTAGCCAAACGGTCGCGAGCGCATGATGAGTGTGGCATGTAGTCATGTTGTTACATAACACGCATCTCATGCCTATTATATTTGCACCAGTATCATACTTTGTTATCTATTCACGTCCCGTCATACCAAATTTGGTTTAATTGAACCTAGTGAAACGGCCACCAGCGCCTCATGAGCTTGGCATGTCATGTTGTTACATGACACGCATCTGATGATTATCATGCCTGCGGCAGCCACATACTTTCGTCATCTGTTCACGTACCGTAACGTCAAGGTTTGCATATGTGACGCTAGTGAAATGGACGCGAGCACATCACGAGCGTGGCATGTTGTCATGTTGTTACATGACAAGCTTGTCATAATTTTCATTTTAGGGTTTGTCGCTTGTGTTCGCCATGCAATCATGTCATACCATATGAGTTTTGCAACATGTCATGTGAACGAGACGACCGCAAGAGCAGCAAAACCATGCGACGTTAATCAACACATACATGTCATGATTTGCATGTTATGACAGGTCAACTATGTTCTTAATGCAGTCATGTTATGTCATACCAAGTTGGTATTGATACCGTTGTTCGAACGGCCTTGTGAGCTTGAAGTTGTAGGTGGCTAGATAGATAGATAGATAGATAAATAGATATATAGATAGATAGATAGATAGATAGATATGTTGATAGATAGATAGACAGACAGAGAGGCAGACAGATAGACAGGTAGATAGATAGATAAATAGATAGATAATAGATAGATAGATGATAGATAGATAGATAGATAGATAGATAGATAGATAGATAGATAGATAGATAGATAGATAGATAGATAGATAGATAGATAGATAGATAGATAGATAGAGTTCAATGTCGCCGAAGTTCGCTGAGAAATGCTTTGCATATAAAAATGAAGCTAGCTATGAGAAGGATGTTGACAACGTAGTGTGAGCAGAAATTGCTGCCTGCGATAGCTGTGCCCCGGCCACAGAAACTGTGTGCTGAAAGTGGGAAAAATGAGTGCAACAAGGAAAAAAAATGACGAGGGCGGGCACTCTGTGTGACATAATATAAAATTGCTGAAATCAAAAGACCAGTATTCTACGAGTAACTCAGTAATACTATACTACCGCTGCTTGCTCCAATAGATCGTTGCCTGCTCGATAGCGAATGCATGTGTGTTAACGGCTCTGGCTACTCTACTTTGTTGTACATCTGAGAAAGTGTGTATTTTTAAATGTTCTGTTTTAATACAGTAGAAATATTTTATGACCATGAACTAAACTCTCAGAGTCTAGTAAGCAGCGAAAATTTTAGATGCTTAAACACTACAGGAAGATCGAAAAAGCGCCGGCAAAGAGCGTTTTTCCTCAACACGATGTAGGAACAATCCCAGCAAAAGGTATTTATATCCGACTAGCAGCAATGTATTAGGAACAGTCGACATAGAAGAATTTTCTACACTATTTGATTGCTATTAAAAAATATGGGTTTTTTCACAAATAACAAAAAGTAATAAAAAAGCCTTCCATCATTTCGTAGCGTCTGTTAAGGTATATCGCTCTCAGTGCATTGCAGCTTGATAGAGATCAGCGGGTTTTCTCACGTCGATACTATAGGTTACCTCTATAAGTTTTGTTTTGTCTCTGACCTAAACGAATTTGGCCTGATATTTGGCATACGGGTGCGTGGAATACAACCTCTCGCAGTCAACGTCCCGCTGTATGCAAAAGAGGTAAAACTGGAGCTAACTGCCCGCTTGATATGCGCACGGAAGCACAGTGGTTCCCGGGAATAGATTGCTGTCTCGTACCAAATGTCTGTTTCGCCCGAAACTCTGCTGCCATTGTAAGCTTCAGCTAAACTACTTTCGTACATTAGTTCTTCGACCTTTTCTTTCTTTCTGTGGAGCTCACCCTAAACACATTCACCAGCAGCTCCTCTCTACGTTACTGCCTCCATCGTCAAAGAAACCTTGCCTTCAGGGTGTACATGAGCGCCATTCAAACATAGACTTTTGCGTTATTTATTTGGACATTATATGTCTGCATGTCATGTTCTACATCGTCATTGTTGTTTCTCTGTATTTAAATCACAGAACATGCGCAACAGCAATTCCTTATTCGTTGATGGGAGAACTAGTCAGAGTGTGCCTGCGCCATGTGCCCCAGATTCGTTGTCACCCGTTCATAAAACTGGTGCACCGAGAGTTCCTTTCAAATTGCGTCGTAGTTGCAAAGACAGCACTGAAGAGCAGGTATGAATGGTAAAATTTAGCGTAATCGCCTATTCAGAATGAGAAGTGGTGCGCTTCTTATAGAACTCGATAAAGACATTTCTCTTGAGGCACCAATTCGCCAATACCCGCTGCAGTGGTGGAACGGTTACGATGAAAGACAGCTGACCCGTAAATCACGGGATCGAATTCCTACAGCGGCGGCCGCAATTTAATTTGAGGCATAAAGGTTGTGACCCGTAAACTTAGATTTAGGTGCACGTTAAAGAACACCAGGTGGTCGAATTTTCAGAGTACTTCACTACGACGTCTCTCATGATCATAAGGGGGTTTTGAGTCTTTAAGTCCCAATGTTATCATTGCAAATTACGTCACCCTTCTGTGGCGTAAGACCTCAGGTATATTTAGTGTTGTTAAAAACTGTCAGTACCGTAAGGCCTACATGAACGCGACATAGGACAGCATCGTCAAAAGCTCATGATTTAAACTCATCTTGACAAAAATATAGCCATACCCTTATTCGCTGCGATTAAGGCTTTTTTGCGAGCATATTTAAGCCCAAGTCATAATTTTTATCATATCAAAGCCATATGCACATTTTACTCTTGAATACGTTCGATAGTGGTCTCTAGAGCTTTAACCAAACAATAGATTGGAGGTATTTTAGTGGAATAAGCACACTGCCAACAAAGTTAAAGTTACAGCAGGTTTCGCTCTTTCGAAAAAAAATAGGCCACGTTTACTATCCAGAATTTTTCTTTCAGTTTGGATTCGTTGTTCCTTGGGTCGTCGCGCATCATCCGGGTCTTCGGACTTGCTACCTTTGTTACTGTCCCGTAGCATTCTTGTGAAATTTAGGAACCTAAAATACTTTAGTTATGTTTACTTATCTTTAGTTTCGCTGCCTCTTCATACTTATGGTATTATTACTGCTCCAGAACCATTACCTCGACAAAGTTAGCCAAGCGTGCTTCATTTTTATAAACCCTGTATGTATTAAAACATCCATTCAGCAGAATATAACTTCTTTTTGATAAGCAGCATGGTGAGCTTGCCATACAAATAAATGTACATTACCGTAATGCTGAAATTAGCAATTGCGAAATTAGCAACTGCAACTAAGTAAAGATTACGCTGGAAGCATTGCGTGTGTCTGGACGGCCACATTTTCACGTTAGGTTTGTCACTTTTCGTCCTCATGCAGTCAAGTGATACCATAGTTATTTTGCAAAATGTCACGTGAACAAAAACACCGCAAGATTAGAAAGACCATGGAATGTAACTGAAGACATTCATGACCAACATGTAATAACTTTAATGTTATGACTAGTCAATAGTACTCGTAATACAGTCATGTAATATAATAACAAATTTGGCATCCGTGCCGTTATCTAAACGGCCAGGAGGGGTGAAAGTCGTAGACGACTGGATGAATAGATAGATAGGTAGATAGATAGATGGATAGATAGATAGATAGATAGATAGATACGCTCTGAGTGACCGAAGTTCGCTAAGATATCCTTCGCATATAAAAATTAAATCAGGCATTCGGCTCTGAAACGGCACAGCTACCGACGCGACGGCACACACGACAGTGGTGCTTGCAAGTTCAAGAAAGCGCAATGTTGCTTTTGTTTTAAGAGGGGTCACATCAAGGACGCCTTCCTAACTGAAAAGAAAAAAAAATCAAAGAAGGCACTCTCAACATCCAGCAAGAAACTCATATTGCTGCGACAGGTTCGCCACATTCAAGTAGCCCGCCACAATCATCGTGGCACCAGCACCAGCAAGACCCGGCTCGGCTGGCATGCGCCACGCGTTCGTACGTTCAACAACGAGGAAGAGGAAGATAGTCGGATCTGTGCCACTCGGCTATTCGAACTTGACGACCATAGTTTTTAGAATCGTGGGCACAAGTTCGCTCTAATAAAGACGCTTGTTTTTTAGATGCGGAGCATCTAATACTCGAGGCTTGTAGTGCGGCGCCATCCGCAAGCTTCCTCCTCCTTCTTCCACCATCTGTGCATTCCTTCCTCCTCTACACACCGCGCGCGCTTCACTCCTCCACCATCTGTGCATCCTTCCTCCTCTACACACCGCGTGCGCTTCTCCTCTTCACGAACATTCGCTAGCTGTATAATGTAGCGCGCATGCGCCGTCACGCTTCGAGAACATCGGCAGTTGACGCGCGCGCATGCGCCGTCGTGCTTCGAGAACATCGGCAGCTGACGCGCGCGCATGCGCCGTTGCGCTTCTCCCCCTTCTCGAACATTCGACAGCTGACGCGCGCATGCACTGTCACCCACCATCTGTGCCGCGCGCGCTTCTCCCCTTCGAGAACATTCTACAATTCTCCTGATTCTCCAGTAGACGCGCATGCGCCGTCGCGCTTCGAGAACATTCTACAGCTGACCATGCATGCGCCGTCGCGCTGTATATATACTCAAGGTAGGCGCTCGCTCGCTCAGTTGCCGCTCGTCGGTTGGTTTGTACGGCGCGTCGACGTCCAAGGTCGCGGTGAAATGAATTCCAACGAATCCACAAACACAATGATCGACGTCCCTTCGACCAGCGCCGCCCTTTCGCATACGTGTGTACGTGTTCACTCATTTAACACCCCCTCCTACAACCACGTTAACCAATTTAGCCATCGACTCAAGTAAGTCGCAATTTAACACTCCATTTCACAACCACGTTAACCAATTTAACCATCGACCCAAGTAAGTCGCACTTTAACACCCCGTTAACCAATTATATGCTCCGCATTCTCCTCAGTGTTCCCCCGAGGGAAGCTGCGGGCAATTTTTTTAACCTGTCGGCGTCAGCATTGCTACATTTCTGGTGGAAGTGCTGGGTTATGAATCGAAGCCCCGCAAGCTCAAGACAGCGTAGCCCCGACGACCAGCGTATCAACCTCGTGGAAGTGACTCCTGTACACCAGAGGGCAAGTCGCCATCTTCGAGGTGACTCACCTGAGTTCGGTCCTCTTCACTTAACACCAAGGGGAATTCAAACGATGGATGCCACCACTATGACTAGCCAGGTAACACCGGCACAAGTGTTCATTAGCCAACCGCACCAGCCGCCAGTTTTCCACGGCGACGCGTACGAGGATGTTGAAGATTGGTTGGACCTGTTCGAGAGAGTAGCGAGCTTGAATGGATGGGACGAAAGAGAGAAGCTTCGTCGCGTATACTTCGCCCTGGAAGACTTCGCGAAGACATGGTTTGAGAACCATGAAACATCGTTGTCTACCTGGGAGGTATTTCGACGACAAGCGCTGGCTACGTTCGCGAACCTAGACCGGAAAGAAAAGGCGGAGGCAGCTCTTCAATCGAGGAACCAGCTAACGAACGAGAGTGCTGCTATGTACATTGAGGACATGGTCCGCCTGTTCAAGCGTGCGGATTACAACATGGCTGAGGATAAGAAGGTGCGCCATCTAATGCGCGGAGTGAAGCAAGAGCTGTTCGCCGTTCTCGTCCGCAACCCTCCGAGCACGGTTGCTGAGTTTTACTCGGAAGCGACGGCCATCGAAAAAACACTGGAACAGCGGGCTCGACAGTACAACCGGAATCTTAACTGCGCATCTGCACAGGTATTCCCCGGAGGCGTGCGAAACGACGTTGAAGCCCTGCGAGAGCTAAATAGATCAGTTATCAGAGAAGAACTGAGCAGACTGCATATGCCCCAGACTTCAACTGCACTATCTGTTACGGACGTTGTTCGTGACGAACTGAGGCAGGTGATACGAGAGCCAGAGCGTGAGCTGCAGCCGGTTCGACCTATCCGAACATACTCTGAGGTTGTCAGACAACCCATGGTACACAGCAATGCAGCAGTTGCGAGGGCAACGACTCCTCTCCCACCTGCGGCACGCAGCGCACCTCGTCCACGGGAACCGACAGCTACCTATCTGCCCCCAGGAGCACGTAGCACACATCACTATGTGGAGCGTAGGCCCAGGAAAAGTGACGTCTGGCGTGATCACGAGCGCAGGCCTCTGTGTTTTCATTGTGGGGAAGCGGGTCATCTGTACAGATTCTGTCCTTACCGACAGGCTGGATTAAGAGGCTTCCCGTCATATGCACCGTAACTCCGAAACAGCGAACGACCAACGGAAATTGAGGAGTACTTGTCGACGCGCCAGAACTCGCCCACTCTACGCCAACACCGGTCACGGTCACCATCGCCTATGCGCTACCGGTCATCCAGCCCACGTACACCTTCAAGGCAGCCTGGTCATCACTCTCCAAGTCCACACCCGGAAAACTGAAGCAAGCGACTTGTGGAGGTGAGGCCGCTGATAACGTCAGTTACGAAGATCCTCCAATTTGGTTTGAGGGTGATGACGGTGTATTTTCGGTAGATGGGTGCAGCAACGAAAACGTTACTTCAGATTTGCGGTTGAGAATGGAAGGATGGGAGCTGAATGCCTTAGTCGACACCGGTGCTGATTATGCAGTGATAAGTCACAAGATGGTGAAAAAGCTAAACAAAGTTGTGACACAGTGGAGTGGATCGCAGATACGCAGGGCAGGCGGTCACAGTATTACGCCCCTTGGCAGATGCACTGCAAGACTTGAAATACGGGGCTTTATTTACGTGGCCGATTTCATTGTGCTGCCAGAATGTTCAAGAGAACTCATTATAGGAATGGATTTTTGCGAGCTAATGGAGCCGTAATTATCCTGCGTAGGTCCAGCGTGTCGTTTTCGACTGAACGAGCTATACCTG
The DNA here is from genome assembly GCA_013436015.1 of Rhipicephalus annulatus. Classification (NCBI taxonomy): domain Eukaryota; kingdom Metazoa; phylum Arthropoda; class Arachnida; order Ixodida; family Ixodidae; genus Rhipicephalus; species Rhipicephalus annulatus. The sequence continues at coordinate 27,096 of WOVY01013405.1, forward strand.
TGGAGGAATCTGAGGAACGACGCCTAACTGCTCTACGCGTTGTTCATGATGACGTAACTGTGCCGCCACGCTGCAGTATAATGGTGCTCGTAGAAAATGATGCATTTTACAACCGCGAAGGCATAGAGGATACAAATGTAGGACTGTTTTTTAACAAAGGTGTCTGCGTAGCTAGGGGTCTTGTTCACTTGACGAATGGCCGTGCAGATGTCCTACTCACAAATTTCTCCAATGAGCTTCAACACATCGCTCAAGGCACGGCTATCGCCTATTTACACGACTTCTGTATGGCGACTGAACTATGCAGCTTAACGACATCAACCACTCGACCAGTGGCCTGCAACATCGACACATCCGTGACCGTCAATCAGAGCCTTCCGGACAGTCAGAAGAAACAGATTTACGCCTTGGTAAAAGAATGCTCTGATTGCTTTTCAAGTACCTCGAAGGTCCAGCGCACGTCAATCACGAAACACAAAATTATAACGCAAGACGACACGAGGCCTATATGCCAGCATCCATATCGGGTGTCACAGAAAGAACGGGAAATTATCAAGAAGCAAGTGGAGGAGATGCTTTCTGATGATGTCATCCAGCCTTCGAATAGTCCATGGGCGTCTTTCGTAGTGCTCGTTAAGAAGAAAGACAACACACTTAGATTCTGCGTCGACTACAGAAAACTGAACAGTGTAACTAAACGAGATGTCTACCCCTTGCCACGTATCGACGATACACTAGATCGGTTGCGATCCGCAAAGTTTTTCTCCTCCTTAGATCTGAAAAGCGGATATTGGCAAATAGAGGTCGACGAGCGGGACCGTGAAAAAACGGCATTCGTAACACCAGATGGCCTCTACGAATTCAAAGCGCTTCCATTCGGCCTCTGTTCCGCACCAGCGACGTTCCAGCGAATGATGGACACTGTCCTCGCCGGATTGAAATGGCAGTCATGCCTAGTGTATTTGGATGACGTGGTGGTATTCTCTGCAACGTTCGACAAACATCTAGAGAGACTACGCACAGTATTGGAAGCCATCCGGTCAGCGAAATTCACAATCAAACCCGAAAAATGCCACTTCGGCTTCGAAGAGCTGCGATTCCTTGGACATGTCATTAGTTCCGAGGGTGTTCGTCGCGATCCCGAAAAGACAGCCGCTGTTCAGAGGTTCCCTCCACCCAGAGACAAAAAGTCAGTGCGTCGATTTTTGGGTTTATGTGCCTATTATAGACGATTACGCACTGAAACTGATACGCAAGAAGCCAATCAATCAGCTAGCACTGAGAGGGAAAGTACAGAAATTCAGAGTGTCGCTGCAGAACAGGTACTCGGCTCTTAGTGAGGAAACCAACCTTAGCGTAGATACAATGAATGATAATCTGACGAGTATCATTACGGAGTGTGCAGTGGAAGTTGGAGGCAGGGTAGTTAGACAGGACACTGGCAAGCTTTCCCAGGAAACAAATAACCTAATTAAGAAGCGTCAAATCATGAAAGTGTCAAGTACAACAGACAAAATAGAACTGGCAGAGCTTTCGAAGTTGATTAATAGATGTAAGGTATGCGATGTAAGAAGGTATAACATGGAGAGAATTGAACACGTTCTGAAAAACGCAGGAAGTGTCAAAGCATTGGAGAGGAAACTTGGGATAGGCAAAAGTCGGATGTATGCACTAAGGGACAAAGAAGGCAAAATAACTACCAATATGGATAGAATAGTTAAAATAGCGGAGGAGTTTTACAGAGATCTGTACAGTAGCCGAGAGAACCACGACCTTAATAGTATAAGAACTAGCAGTAACCCAGATTACACCCCACCAGTAATGATAGAAGAAGTCAGGAAAGCTTTGGAGAGCATGCGAAGGGGCAAAGCTGCTGGTGAGGATCAGGTAACATCAGATCTGCTGAAAGATGGAGGACAGATTGTGTTAGAAAAACTAGCCACCCTGTTTACGAGGTGTCTCCTGACGGGAAGAGTACCAGAGTCTTGGAAGAACGCTAACATCATCTTAATACATAAGAAAGGAGATGACAAGGACTTGAAGAATTACAGGCCGACCAGGTTGCTGTCCGTAGTATACAAGTTATTTACAAAGGTACTTGCTAACAGAGTTATTAAAACATTAGAATTCGATCAACCAAAGGAACAAGCAGGATTTCGAACAGGATACTCAACAATCGACCACATTCATACTATCAATCAAATAATAGAGAAATGCTCAGAATACAACCAACTACTATTCACACCCTTCATAGATTACGAGAAGGCGTTTATTCAGTAGAAATATCATCAGTCATGCAGACACTGCGGAATCAGAGCGTCGATGAAGTATATATAAACATTCTGGAAGAAATCTAAAGGGGATCAACTGCTACCATACTGCTTCATAAAGAAAGCAACAGAATACCAATCAAGAAGGGTGTAAGGCAGGGGGACACAATTTCTCCAATGCTATTTACCGCGTGCTTACAGGAGGTTTTCAGAAGCCTAGAATGGGAACAGTTAGGGATAAGAGTCAATGGAGAATACCTTAGTAACCTGCGCTTCGCCGATGACATTGCATTGCTGAGTAACTCAGGGGACGAATTGCAACTTATGATTACGGAGTTAGACAAGGAGAGCAGAAAGGTGGGTCTTAAAATTAATCTGCAGAAAACGAAAGTAATGTTCAACAACCTCGGCAAGGAGCAGCGCTTCGAGATAGGTAATAGTGCACTTGAAGTTGTAAAAGACTATGTCTACTTAGGGCAGGTAATAACCGCAGAGCCGAACCACGAGATTGAAGTAACTAGAAGAATAAGAATGGGGTGGAGCACATTCGGCAAGCACTCTCAAATTATGACAGGTAGATTGCCACTATCCCTCAAGAGGAAGGTATATAACAGCTGTATCTTGCCGGTACTTAGCTACGGAGCAGAAACCTGGAGACTTACAAAGAGGGTTTCAGCTTAAATTGAGGACGACGCAGCGAGCAATGGAAAGAAAAATGGTAGGTGTAACCTTAAGAGACAAGAAGAGAGCAGAGTGGATTAGGGAACAAACGGGGGTTAAGGATATCATAGCTGAAATCAAGAAGAAGAAATGGACATGGGCAGGGCATGTAGCGCGTAGACAGGATAACCGCTGGTCATTAAGGGTAACTGATTGGATTCCCAGACAAGGGAAGCGGGTTAGGGGGAGACAGAAGGTTAGGTGGGCAGATGAGATTAAGAAGTTTGCGGGTATAAATTGGCAGCAGCAAGCACAGGACCGGGTTAACTGGCGGAACATGGGAGAGGCCTCTGTCCTGCAGTGGACGTAGACAGGCTGATGATGATGATGATGATGATAGACGATTTGTGGAAAACTTCTCAAAGATTGCGGAACCTCTTACAAAACTGACAAAAGACGACGTGCCCTTCACGTGGAAAAGCGAATACAGAAAGCTTTTGACTAATTAAGGAAACGACTACAGGGTTCACCAATACTTGCTCAATTTGATGAGACAGCCGACACTGAAGTCCATACCGATGCCAGCAATGTCGGCCTCGGCACCATCCTTGTCCAGTGGCAAAATGGTCAAGAGAAAGTGTTAGCCTATGCCAGCCGCAAACTATCAAAAGCTGAGGCAAACTACTCTGCAACTGAAAAAGAGTGCCTCGCAGTCATCTGGGCCATAAACAAGTTTCGACCCTACCTTTATGGTAGACCGTTCAGAGCTGTCAGTGACCACCATGCTCTATGCTGGCTGGCAAATCTCAAGGACCCGTCAGGTCGACTAGCAAGATGGAGCCTTAGGCGGCAGGAGTATGATATTACGGTCGTGTACAAATCGGGAAGGAAACACAGCGATGCCGACTGCCTGTCACGCTCTCCCGTCGATCCAAGTGTACCTGAAGAGGAAGACTTCCCGTTTCTAGGCGTTGTCGACACATCCAAAATCGCTCAACTACAACGAGATGACCCGGATTTGCTGGCACTTATACAACACCTGCAGGGTCTCGACGTTCAAGTCTCTCGCATATTCTCCAGAGGGCTCTCCGCGTTCTGCCTTCGAGGAAGGGTCCTTTACAGGAGGAACTTCGAACCTGATGGTGAAACGTTTTTACTAGTCGTGCCCACAGCCATGCAGAGGAAATTCTGCACGCATGCCACGACGAGCCAACATCTCGACACATGGGTGTGAGCCGAACATTCGCCAGGATTCGCCTGAAATACTATTGGCCTAAGTTGCTCGCATCAGTGCAGCGCTACGTGAAAACTTGTCGTCAATGTCAACGGCGCAAAACTCCACCCGTAAAACCAGCCGGCCTTCTCCAGCCAATAGATCCTCCAGATGCCCCATTCCAACAAGTCGGCATGGACTTCCTAGGACCTTTGCCGACATCGCGTGCAGGCAAGAAATGGATAGTCGTAGCCACAGACTATCTCACCCGTTATGCTGAAACTGACTCTCTATACAGTGCGACAGCTGCCGAAGTCGCCAAGTTCTTTGTGAACAACATAGTGCTCAGACATGGTGCGCCCATCGTCGTTATTACGGATCGGGGCACCGCATTTACTGCAGAGCTAATGCGATGCCTGATGCGCATGACAAATACCGATCACAGAAGAACAACGGCGTATCACCCACAGTCAAATGGCTTAACCGAACGCCTCAACAGAACTCTGACTGACATGCTATCAATGTATGTTGATGTTGAACATAAACAGTGGGACGAAATATTACCCTACGTAACATTCGCATATAATACAGCCGTTCAAGAAACAACCCACGTTGCCCCTTTCGAATTAGTATTCGGCCGAAGAGTGACCACCCCGCTGGATGCCATGTTACCACTACAGGACGAAAGCAGCTATCCACCTGACTTAGATGACTTCTTGCAAAGAGCCAAAGAAGCACGGCAAATGGCAAGATACCGAATACGCCACCAACAGCACGTCGATTCTAGTCGCTACAACAAGCGACGCAGTGACACACTTTATCATCCCGGTGACAAAGTGTGGATATGGATACCAGTGCGCCGCCGCGGACTCTCTGAAAAGCTTCTTTGCCGATACTTCGGCCCTTATGAAGTACTCAACCGTATCAGCAACGTCACTTATGAAGATAGATCCGCTGGACACGTGAGTTCAAGACGCCGCAATCCCACGGAAGTGGTCCACGTAGTCCGTATGAAGCCCTATCATGACAGATTGTCGAAAAACGAGTGAGAACGCGCGCGTACCTTTTCACTGTCTTAAGCATCGGGACTATGCGTCTGAGGAGGGGGGTAATGCTGCGACAGGTTCGCCACATTCAAGTATCCCGCCACAATCATCGTGGCACCAGCACCAGCAAGACCCGGCTCGGCTGGCATGCGCCACGCATTCGTACGTTCAACAACGAGGAAGAGGAAGATAGTCGGATCTGTGCCACTCGGCTACTCGAACTTGACGACCATAGTTTTTAGAATCGTGGGCACAAGTTCGCCCTAATGAAGACGCTTGTTTTTTTAACCTGTCGGCGTCAGCATCGCTACAATATGGTTAACACCTAACCACAGAGCCACGGCTCCGCGCACATCAAGTTCTATGACTTTGATGGCGTGAGCGAGTGGCAACGCTGCCTTAAATTCATCGGTGATGTGAAAGTTGAGGCAAAGCCCCTAAATTACGAAGTGAAAAAGGGCACTGCATGTTCATTCATGAGTGAGGCGTCTTAGCATGGTAATCGAATTCCGCAAAGACTTCTAGATAACCCCTATACTTACACGCATGGTCTGTAGAAGAACTGTGCACCCTTGGTTCGGCACAGGTTCGTGTGCGGTCAAAGGACCACGTGCTACCCCTGCTGATAATAAAAGGGGCTGGGTGCAACCTGCCTGGACGTGACTTGGAAGAATGCGCCTCTCTCTGAAGGAGGTGGAGGAGGAGGAGGAAAGTTTAAGTGGAAGGACTGAGAGGTTAGCCAGTTCTTAGACCAGCTAGCTACCCTGCCCTGGGGAAAGCGGTGAGGAGAATAAAAGATGATAAAAAAATGTTACGAAGAGAGAGAGAAAAATCACAAAAAATTGCGACAGAGGAAAGGCAACATCAAAGATTATAAGACACTAAAATCTGTGTCTGAGGCCAGTTGTCCGAAAAAAGCGCACCAAACAGGGGTTTTGCAAAGCACACCTTGTGACTTTTAGCAGTCTGGAGCCTATGGAGGAAGAGCTCAAGCGCTTGCAAAAACAAGGTATCCTAGAACTGGCGCTACATGCCGAAATGACCACAACGTTAATGTGGGTGCGCAAGAAGGATGAAACATTACGCGTTTGAGGAGATTCCAGGAGCACTGTTGACGCAGTGGTCGAGAAGATGGCATAGCCACTGGTGACAACCGCTGAGATACGTAGTGGGATGACTTTTTCGATGCTAGGCCTTTAGCAGTCCTATCAGCAGATAAGAGTCGACTACAAGAGAGATTTATTGCTCACTTTTGATACTATTGAAGGACTGCTTAAGGTGAAGCGCCTTTATTTTGAAATATTCTTTGCGTCAGCAATCTTTCAGTGGATGACGAAGACTACACTGGCTAGAATCCAATGGGTGAATGTCCACCCTATTAACATTATTGGCAGTGGAAAGCACGCCAATGAGCATGTGAAACTCCCAGAAGCAGTCCTGTGGAGGCTAAGTTACAAAGGTCTACGGCTCAAGATAGAGATGCCACCTCAAGACCAGCTCCAGTCAAATTTCTCGGTCGTGAAACGGGCGCTCAGATGTCCACACGACCGGAGAAGTGGTAAGACAATCCTCGAGTTCTCAAAACCGACTGACAAGACATTTTGCAATATTTTTAGGGCGTCTCAATTTTTACAATTTTTTCAGAACAGAGTGATGGAAGTTGTGGAGTTTTATGAGCTTCTCGAGAAGAACGTGCCCTGCATGAAATGTGAGAAAACACGAGCCTGCTAACGAGATTTTTAAAGGACTCGTTCTTTGGCAGTGGTTGCGGATTACGATGAAAAAGGGCCTCTCATTGTCTCCGCGGACGCGCCACCATACGGCATTCGCGTGATTCTTGCTCAAAAGAATGTGTTTGGCTGAATGGCTTTTACTACAATTGCGTCACGAACATTGGGAGTTGCTCAGAAAAACTACTCGCAGCTCAATAAATAAGATATTGCTATAGTTTATGGCGTAAGCCGTTTCCCGAATATTTCACTGGGTGGCGCATGACCATATCATTTGATCACCAACTGCTCCTATGCATCACAAAAGAAAAGAAGAAAATATGTGAGATACTGTCACCCAGGATGAGTCATTCGGGTCTCAAATTGGCCCCACATGATTACGACTTGGTGTAAAAGTCTGCACGCCTGCACCAAAATGCTGACGCACTCAGTTGGCTGCGACTGCCAGCGCAGGTAGTTAAGCTATGTGCTCCAGGAGATGTGTTTATGCTTACTACTGTGCCCCATTTCAAGCTGTCACCACGTCGAGCTGTCACCACTTCGATAAGCTGAGCTGTCCCGGAGTGAGCCACTGTTATCCCATGTGATGACAGCCATCTCAAATGGAGGACTGCGCCTGCTGCATAAGCAGGAATTTTCGGCATTCTCAAAGCTTTAGCAGGGTTGGAGGACCGTTGCGTTATTCGGGGTGCAAGACTGGTCGTTCCACACACAAAAAAACAAAAAGAAAGCAAGACGTGCTTACTTAGCACTAGCAGTTCACAGGTGCGTGTAGCTATGAAGGCAGTCGCTCCTGGCTTTTTTTGGTGGTGCGGTGTCGACAGCAATATACAGCGAGTGATGAAAAGTTGAGGAATTCACCGCCAGCATCCGCGAACGTGAACAAAGGCACCAGCTCTCGAGTGAAAACGCGTGACAACACATGTGGCACACAATCAACGTAGATTTCACTGGTGCTGTGAAAGAATAATATTGCTTGCTATAACAGACGCATGATACAAGTGGATCAAAGTACGCACCATGTGGAATATACAGCCCTCAACACTGATTCAGGAAGTGAGAAATTTTTTTTCCAACCTCCAACTTTCCCGAAGCGTTAGTCAATTTTAACGAGCCGTTCTTCGTTTCTACAGAAATAGAGGATTTGTGGGGAACGAATTAGGTTTCACACAGCATAAGTGCTCTTTATCAACCGGCCACGAATGGCCAAGACGATAGAATGGTGTAGGAACGGAAACAGGCACTTTAAAAAGATCAATACGGACATAAACGTGTAGACTGGCTCGTTTTCTGCTGAAACAACACTCCACAATTCTAGTAACCACGGGCCAGACAGCAGCTGCACTCCTGTCCATCCGTGAGCTCTCAGCGGCTCTGACACGCATGCAGCCGCGCCTAACTGAAAGAGTGACCACTGGCCACAGCGTTACTAAACCGCCGAGCAAACTAGCCATTGACCATCGATCTTATTCTGTAGCTTAGCTGGAAGTCAGGCTTGGGTTAGAGTGCCAGATTGTGGAGGCTAGGACACAGACATTGACTAATCGAGTAAGAAAGTGAAATTACTCGTCGGTAACTTCTGCATATAAAACCAGTTGAAGAAGCCTACCGGAAAGAAGAGGCACCGCGGAACAATCATACCAACGCACCAGGAGCAGGTGAACAAGGCACAATGCCGACATCGTCCGTTATCGCGCTGCAAGAGGAATCGTTGCCGCCGCATGATCTGCCCACGCCGCCTGACTCTAAACATATAGAGGCTGAGGACAGGCCGGACAATTGTGTGACGCAAGCTCACGATGCCCGACCCCACAGGTCCGCGCAACACCAAACTGCGCCTAGGGCCCAATGTGATCGGCGTCTATATGACCGATACAGGAACCCTGTCTAAGGGGTACAAGAAATTGTGCACTCTCACACCAACCGACACACAGCCACTCCAAGGGCTGTGCTTCATTCGCAGGTGCAACCTACGTGCTGGTGCTCACGCAGTGCACGATCACGCGATCCTCTTCTCACTCCCTCTCCAACCTCCTGCGTTGGCTTTTAAAGAGTTAATAAACAGTTTCTTGCCAACCGCCATCTCATGTGGTTTGTGCGCTACAGGACTCCGATGTCTTCACGTAGCACTACAGCTTTCAAGCCAAGTGACGATGTGACACTATATCAAGATTAGGGACACGATAACCTCTTGCTACATTTTTCTCCTTCGCTTTCTTTTATCTTTACTCCTTTTTGCAATACAGGAACATGCCTTACATGTTGGCTTGCCTAATGCCGTACATGGCTATGTAGAGCTTTACCTTCTCTTTAATTTTAAAGACGATAGTATTTCTTGGAGACCTTAGACGGACACATTTTGGTCTGTCTGTCTGTCTGTCTGTCTCTTCATTTGCCTGTTTTTGCGCCCTTAATGATACCTCAAATGGCACCAAACGGCCGACCTCATCCATAGCGCCCACCAATATTGCTCAAGGTTCACCGTTCATAGTTGTGCAATTGTCAATTAAAAATCAATTAGAGCGCATATCTCAGGCGCCATAACAACAAGTCGTTCTTTTGTATGTGTGCCTTTATTGTAGAAGAGGCACACAGAAGTAACTCTGAGGGCGAAAGCGTTTATCGCGCTTCACTGACAGGACAACGCGATGTTTAAAAAAGTAAGTGTGTCCAACGCTTTGCTTAGACGACATGGTGGTGGCGCCTGCCCGTCGCTTTGCCCTCTACACCTTATAACTTCTGAAACAGGCCCGCATCTTTCTCCGCGGGCGCGCACGACTTTGTTTTCGAAGATAACTGTCAGGTGGCGCTCGGGAATTACGTGCCTCGAGGCGCTCGTTCGCCTCCGCTACACGCTGAAGGCACTCTAACACAGTGCCTCCAGAAAACGAGGAGGAGGGGAAATAACTTTTTTTAAAAAAAGCGGCAAGATGTGGAAAAATTGTCTCCTTTTCCCAGGTGGCAGCCATGAGTCCTTGAGATCTGGCGGCATCCTCGGTTTGCCGAAGGACGTCGAGTTGCACTTCAGGGTCGGTGCTTAGCAGTGCGGTCTCCCACTGCTCTTTATCGCTGTATTTTTTATATTTCCCTGCCACTGAGGGGCGAGCCCACACTATATGATATAGATCCGCCCTTTGATTGCAGAACTTACACAAACCTGAATACATCTCTGGGTAGATGTAGTGAAAAGTTACCAGGTTCGGCAACCTGTTGGTTTGTAAGAGGCGCCGTGCCATCGGCTGCTGCTTGTTGAGCGAGGTATGTGCCCGGGGGAATCAGACCCTTCCTAGCCTGTAGTGTTTTGTGATCTCTTCATAACTAATCATGTGGTCCCTGTCCGCCCTATGACTTCACGCGGCGCCTGTTCGGGCAGCCAATTCTCGAGCCAGGTCGTGCGTGATTTAGTTTCCAGGGAGGGAGGAGTGAGAAGGTGCTCATACACTATGAAGTACCCGCTCATCGCAAAAGTTTGCCAGAATTCTTAGCGCTTCCAGTGAGATCCTTTCCTTGGCATAAATTTTAACAGTGGTTTTGGAGTCGCTGATCACGATTTCGGCAGTTGTAGAGGCTATTGCTAATGCTATAGCCACCTCCTCCACCACTTCTGCCCTATCTGTACGCACACTGCCACTGGCGTTGGAATCCCTTTGAAATTATCGCTACGATTACCATGCTTCGGCCATTCTCGTATTCTGCTGCATTTACATAGACCACGTCCCGGGCGTTGCCGAACTTTTTATGTAGGCTTTTTGCCCTTTCTCTCCTTCTGGCGCGGTGACGCTCAGGATGCAAATTTCTAGGTAATGGAGGCACCGCGATATGCCCCTTTTCCTCCCGCGGAATGCCCTTTTTTACCCCATCTTGCACATTGTACGTGACACCAATTGTGTCCTAAATAAGCCTGCCCGTAGGACTCTGGGTTAACTGATCATACAGTGCTATTGTGTGGGCCTTTATTAGCTCTGCGAGGTGTTATGTTGCCCTAGAGCTAAGAACTTGTCATTCGACGTATTTAGCGTTAGACCTATTGCATGTTTGTATGCTTTCCTAATTATGCAATCTACTTTGCTCTGTTCGGCTGCGTGTAGTTTAAGATATGGGGCAACGTACACGATGCAGCTGACTACAAAAGCCTGGACTAAATGAACTAAGTTGTGTTCCTTCATACCATAGTTTTTGCTGGCTATTGGTTTGATCAGCCTGCTTGTTTGGTAGACGCTGTTCCCCAGCAAACGATTCATCAATTTTCTTGCGCAGAACATCAAATAGACGTTTTGTTCACTCTCTCCAGACGCAACACGATCGTATTTCTATGACATTTGCAGTGTAACATGCAGATTTAGGGCAAAAGTTTTAGGGGTGAAGTTTCTCAAAGCGGCACCCGTTCATTCCTCGTCGTAGTGCGTAACCAGTCTTATGCTTTGACCTTTAAGGTGGTGCCGGTGGGAGATTTCTCCTGTGTTTTGTTGAACAATAAAAGGTTCGCAGCGTGCGCGTCAACTAAAAGCCAAATTCTCCTGTCTCTCATTCCCAATTAGCAGCCGCTGGCGTGTACAATGAGCGCCATCTCACAAGAAAGGGTTGCTAGGTTACACTCGCTGGGCGTAACCTCCTTTGTTTTAGAAAGGTTTAGCGAGCGTTGGGCCGCAGTGCCATGAATACTGTGAACTAGTAGAGACGCTGCTGGGACATAGAGAAATAAAAAAAGGTGAAGAGTGGACACTCCCATAGACCCCAGCGGCCCAATCGACTCTTGCACACCTAGTGGTTGATGAGAGCAAGTGGCGTGCGCTTCCGGTTTCGGTTTCACTGGCGCAAATTTTGAATTACTTTGCATAACCGACGTTTGGCTATGACGAAAGTTCATGATTTCAGACCACTATTCATCGCCCAAATGGATAGTTTTTGTAGGTCGTTTTGATTTAGCGATTCCCTGCTTTGTTTTGTTCAGTGGTTCGTGCGAATCGGTCGTGACGTAATTTTTATTTCGATTAAGTTATAATAAAAAGAGATGCAGGTAATGATAATTCACTACGGTTTTATTCATCGCGCTTGTGTTTTTCTTTTGGAACAAGTGATCAATGTATATATCAGTCAAAGAAACAGAGCATCCGCAATGTTTTATTCAAAGGCAAGGTAGAGTATGAGAATATAAAAAGCACAATATGACAAAGGTAGACAACGAAATGCATCTCGCCTTACAAATAAATTGTAACAAATATTGTAACAAATACATAGAGAACACAGACAACGCACACATCGCTAGAGTTGGCAGAAGCCGAGAAGCTGGTCAAGTATGACACATCGGGCCAGTGGGTAAGTAAGGATCTATGGCAAAAACACAGCGCACAATGCTGATGAAGAAGGAAGAAGTGACGTATACACAGCAATGAAGTCGCGAATCACGCCTGGGGTTAACCGAAATAATGCATAGAAAAAAAGAGCGCACAGAAACCACACGACACAATATAGCAGAAAGGCAAAGGTGCAGTGTGCTGGCTGTGCTTAAGAACAGCTAGTCCAAAATGAAAAAAAGCAGACTTGATGCCTGCTTGTCCTCAGAAAGGTAGGGCTTTGCAGCTTGCTCACTACGTGAAAGACAAACTTTATGCTACAACACTGGCAGGTCTTGTGGCTTTTGTTATGCGTCGCCTTCATCAAAAACTTAAGATCCCAAGTGATTTGCGTGTGGGTGTTGCTGTGACGCTTGCGAGCTAAAATAGATTGTAGTCATCACGTATCCAGAATTGTGGACCTTAATTGGTGCTACGAGAGCGGTATTACAGGGCTAATAAATAGCAGAAGGGAACCACTTTGGCTCATTATTTTTCACAAAGGCTCTACATCGTACGTTATCACTCACAAGCTATATAAAAATAAAATGGCAGCGTCCGCAGTCCCATCAAACGCTACAAGTTTGGGTATTCTTTTGAAAATTTTGATGGGCGAGATGAGGTTGATGAGAAGCTAAAATAGGAAAAGCGTGATAACATGAACCGTGCCCACTTCATACTGTGTTCCTTACCCGCTCGAAGACATTTCAACAAGCGGTTTTGTTATCGATATATTACTTGAGCTGGAGAGATAAAGCATACACTGTGACCAAGCGACCCACAGTAAAGTGTACAGTTCGCCCGTATTTGCTACAAAAAATACAGACAGGATACCCAACATTCTTTTTAAGGTTATGCAAATCACTTCGAGCGAATACACAGTGTTCGTACTCCTCATAGCGGGTAACCAAAACAATGAATGCAACGAAGGAGTGGTTAGTCCAGTTGAACTGAATATAAGCATATAAGACCATAATGAAGTCTGCTGTAACGAAGTAATAACATAACAAAGCTATTGCAGGATTCGGCTCAACTCGAATACTTTAGTGTAAACCCGCCGCTAATTGCTAACCTTTGAACTTGTCAAGCTGTATGCCCGAGATTGAAGACTGGAACCTAACCCTGTCTAAGTTTCGGTTCACAAAACGCACATGCCAACATAAACGAACCCGGCAAAACATTTTCAGAAACTTAGCGCGACACCCAGCAGAGCAGAAATGAAAATCGCCAACACTTGACAGATGGTGATACAAAACATCGCACACTTTCAGGTGATGTGCAGTGGCCTCAATTATGGCAAGAAAGTGAGATTCAAGTTGTTGTACGTATGCAAAAGCTGCTTCTGATGGCACAGTGAGATTCCCAAAAAGTTTGCTGGGGACGTGGTATGCTTTGAGCATTGTGAAATACTGGTGGGTACCCTTAAGCGTCTCACTGTCGTCTTTCAGTAACTGTGGGCAACTACAAACCGTCACATGCATTCCGAAGGAAGTGTTTGATGAGAAAACCAGCTACATAATATGCAGCGGAGTGATCGATAATATGGGAGTGAATCTTTGTCGCAAGTTCAGAGAGATCGTCTAGAGCGGGAAAGTCGTCAGGCTGTGGCTGTGCACACTCCTCATTATCCACAAGAGACGCACTGGTGAGGGAGAATGGCGAGAGCTGCTCTTGGAGGAGGTCACATTCATCATCCTCGACATTTCCGTATTCTGACAGCTTGAAGAGTTTTCTTATGCAGATGTGCTTCAGGCCACAAATAAATTGTGCTACATTGGGGTTGGTGTTGCAACCCTGTTTTTGCCTAATGTGGCCAAATATGTTCTCCAGAGGATCCTGTTGAAGCCGCCTGCGTGTTAACAGGTATTCAAAATTGTAATTTTTGGAGAGGTCGTCCCATAGTTGACAAATTGCCTGAATTGTAATTTGCCAACCTACGATGGTTTGTGGTTGACGTCTGCCAACAAACTGCCATGATGCAATCCAGGGAAGCTGGCCTCGGAGGAAGTCAATCAGCTCTGAATCATTTTTCATGATTGCATGCCGCAGCTTTTGCGAAGTTCTTTTTTTACTCGAGCTGTTCAAGGCATCGAAAATCCTGTCCATACGATCACAAAATTGAGCTGTGATGGCCGAGGCAGGCAGCACCTTCGCATACACCATTGCCGTGATAGCAATCGAAACTGATGCACTGAGGACCTGAGTTGCTCTGCTGACCTTCATATTAGAAAAAGGTATCTGATGAACGTGCCGTTCAGTCAACTTTGGAGCCAATCGCAACCGCAACTCATGTGAGGATTGGTAAAGGCTTACAATGTGCGACCAGTTAACGATGTCATCCCCAATGTATAACTTGTGTGCTTGGACATTATTGCGCGTTGTTTTAATTAAATGCGGAACATCAAAAATGTAATATACCCGCTCACCATTAACTTCAAAAAAAGGCTTTGCTACAGTCACTCTTAGTTGGTTAGCGAGACTTACATTTGAACTGCCCTGGTCACAAATGACTGCTTTCACTGCAATATTAATGCTCCTAAGCTCCAAAATGAGTGACACCAGCAAGTTATGCATAACAGATGATGGTGTTGATGTGTGCCCTATAGTAAAAGCAACCGGTTGAACCCACTTTCTCGAAACACCAACGAGCAGAAAAACCAGTGCTCGATCAGCGATGGTTGAAGTGCGATGAGTGCCATCATCTGTAAAACCCTGAACAACGTCTCTTGAAGCATCATAGTAAAAATTCTTTTTGAGTGCTATTTCGTCGAAAACTAAAGCGCACACTCGGTCCCGTTGATTCCAAGCTTGGGTATTTGTTGCAATGGAAGAAAGGATTCCTGGAATTATGCCTGGAGTCATCTTTACATTAGCTAGCCACCTCCTTAATGAACGCCGGGAGGGCAAAGAAAAATATGGAGCCAGAAATCGGTATGCTCGCGGACCTCGGAAGTTTAAGTGAAGAGTGAATTTCTTGAACCACACGGGAAACCGCTTGCCCTTGCGTTTGGGCCTCAAGCGAACATGTGCAGAAAGAAGTTTAAAAACCTCCTCGGTGACGTGCGGTCGGATAACTTCAAGGGCCTTCGAAGTCGATGACGGTGCTCGGTGAGGCTGTCTCTGCAGTCTTTTGATAGTTTTCCGCTGTGCTGCTACTTTGGCTTGCAGATGTTTAATGGTTTGCTTGTACTTCATTGATGGAGACATTGTCACTGGCACACAGGAACGCACTGCAATAAACAAAAAAATTTATGTAAAAGCAAAGAACAACTAATCCCATACGAGCACTTTCCTCGCTCTTTCAGACCCAAGGTGCACAACTTTCTGTGGTACAAAGTATTCGATTCCACTACCTAAAAACAAACCATTCACAA
Organism: Rhipicephalus annulatus; assembly: GCA_013436015.1. Taxonomy (NCBI): domain Eukaryota; kingdom Metazoa; phylum Arthropoda; class Arachnida; order Ixodida; family Ixodidae; genus Rhipicephalus; species Rhipicephalus annulatus. The sequence goes on from WOVY01013405.1 coordinate 42,722, forward strand.
TGTTGACAATGCACAAAAAAATGAAAATCACTCAGAGCCCACCCTTACATTTTGTAAGTGCACACGTATTGTCCTTTTGAGGATAGTTTCCTCAGAATGTCCTAAACATAAAATAGCACATTAAAAACTGCTGCAATAAAAGCATAGTCACCATTATCTCTAAGGCACTCAGGCGTGGAGCTGTTGGCGGAGACGTCTTCTGGAGGGTCTTGTGAAGCTTGTTCAGTGCCTCGGACAGTGCTGTCGGAACAATCTTGCGAGCGGCCTGCGGAAGTCTCTATATCAATCCACTCTGGTATTGAAGTGAACATACAACTTACCGGCCACACAGGTTCCTTTTGTGACAGCTGAACGACTGGTTAAGGTTTTCTCCGGCAAGACGAAATCAGCAGAAATTCTTTCACCAGCTACAAGGGAGCTGCCACCTGCAGAGGTTTGGTCAACAGTCAATTTGGGTAAAAAAAAAAGAAATCGCGACACTGAACGCACCCTGTTCATCGGGGCACCTCAATGTGTGGGAGCCGCTTTTTGAAGCCTCTCCCGCAGGTCCTGAAGAAATGAAATTACGACAATGTGTCAGTAAGAGGCTTAAAATAACACAAACTGAAGCTCATCCGCACCTTGCAGTGCAGCTTCTGCAGCCATGTCACAGTCACTACATGAAGCGACGCTCAGAGAACCTGCATATATGTGCAGTTGGTACAAGTTACAAAGCTTGTAGCATGGGGAAACTTAAACAGCTCTTTCAAACGCATAAATTGGTCGAACGTGGAAGAAAAGAGACGGCAACAACTAGGAAACAAGTAATTTGTGATTTTTGGAATTATCAACAGTGGCAGCTTTCACTGATGAAAGGTATACGTACATGTGCACTCAGGCTTGAAGATAACGTGAAATAGCCCTTTAAAGTCTTTCAAAACAAGTTGCGCGGGTCCAGAGCATCAAAACATGACAGAAATGTAAAGCTGCTGTTAGGAAGGTAATAGCCCACAATTCATAGAGTTTAAGACTTTCCAAGTGTTACTTCTGTAGTGAGGTTTCTCCATTGGCTACAAAGATCTTCACAGTTAACTGTCGCCACTGATTCAATACAAGTGGCTGCTATTGAACATATTTGAGTTTCAGTCAATCACTTACATGGTGCAGCTGGTTGCACACTGGGAACAGCCATTCTTGTAAGCCTTGTGTGCCCAGGGTCCATGAAACTTTGAGCAGTAAAATGGTCGCTACAAACCCTGTATGTTGCGTATAATAGGCTGGCCGGCTTACTCAGGAGATCATCGCGTCCAGCATACTGCATCCATGCTTTCATCCTGCATTGGCAATGAACTATCAGCTGAAAGGGGAAGTGCTTGAATAGTGATTTTTTATTGTTACCCTCACTTAGCAAGTACGAACAGTAAGCCTACAGACATGCAAACCATACAAAAGCTTTAACACACCTGCCGTCCCGTGGTACGCGGAAGAAACTCGTCCCAGGCTTCTTGTGGGTTCTGCCATTGTTGAAGCACCACGATACACAGCAGTAGCTGCCGTAGCTTGGACCGCCGGACGGCATGGCTTCAGCGCGGTCTGAAAATGTTAGTAAGTGGATGCTTCGCTGTCAAATTACGAAAAAGATATGTGCACGTCATAAGTGTACCAGCAAACCCCTTTGAATGATTAGCTAACCGATGCACAATACAAAACCAGTGATACATCTCTGACCCATAAAACTCTGACTTACAAAGATATACGTCAAGACCACGAACAAAGATCAGAAGTTTCCAGGCCGCTATCCCTTGTAATGCAATGGTATCGCGGCCTGGAAACTTTATAACACCTTCGTGCGTACGCAGTATCAGCAGTACATTGGGAAGAAAAATCGTAGTTGAAATTTGTGCGGTAAAATGATATTGGAAACGTAAAAAAATTTGTCGGCAGCTTGCACTAGTGGCACAAGGCTAGCGAAGAAACGAAGATGATGGCCACTTGGCTAGTCCAGATTTGCCTCCGGCACACCAAGAATTATTCGTGTTCCGAGGCTTCGGGAAACGCGTCGTGAAGCATGCGAGGCCCAGCGAACTATTCTCAATATTTTGCACCGAGCCACCGAGCCTATGACCTAGCTGCCCAGCTATGCTCAGCGCACAGACGCTCGCGTCCGTGGCAGACGCAGCACGCGTCGCTTCGGCTTGACGCCGTGCCGCCTTTGCTATACTGCATACGTTGCACAATGTTCCCGTCTAACCGCCGCATAGAGCCACAAACTTTCTTTTTAGCGAACCTCCCAGTCCTTACAAGCGTCAGAAAAAGGTTACAACTGCGTGAATGAGACGCCACGTAAGAAACAAACTCGCACACACGAAGCGCAACGTGTGTGTGTGCATCTTTCTATGTTTGTTGCATGGTGTCTTTTTCGCGCAGGCGTAACCGTTTTCTGAAAAAAATGACCCAACAAGACCAACAACATGTCATTCAACAAGCTTCGCTTGAAAACGTGCCTCACCTGTTATCTCACGCACGAAAACGCCGACGCAGCCGACGTTGACGAAAGCGACGAATGCTTCTCGCCGTCAGTCATGCATGAGCTTGTCGCTGGGTAGATGGTGTTTATGACAGTACGGCTGAAGAAAAATAATCGCTGGTCAAAATTTCCGGAGCCCTCCACTACGGCGTCTCTCATAATCATATGGTGGTTTTGGGACGTTAAACCCCACATATCATCGAAGAAAAATAATCGCGTAAGGTGTGTTGAATAAATCGTTTTATGTATAAAAAAATACCAAATTTGGGCGTGTAATTATTAATTTGTGAAAACAATTTTGTTGCATTGATTATAACTGTGTTTTTTTTTGCGCTTGCGCCCTCTGAAGTTTGGTGGGAGCACTAGTTCGTTACGTAGTCGTGACGCACTTCCTGAGGCCAGGTTTTGCCGAGTGTCCGCTCTTGTCTTCTTCTTTCTCTATGGCTGGGATGCCGATGAGTGCAGACGCGTGCACATCGAGCTCCGTATATTCTTGTCTTTTCTGTATGGTTCAACCCCTTGAATCGTCCAGAAATTGCCACAGGCGTGTAGGGGAGGTGCTCCGGTATCGGTGGACTCCAGTTTCACTGAAATCGGACCATTTTTCTTGTTTTTACGGCCACTTCTTCGTTCGCCAATGTGGAGCCTTCGCTACCTCTAGCGTCCAGTAGAGGAGCGGCGGCGACGACGCCGGGAGACGCTCGCCCGAAGACGACAACCACGGCGTTGCCGCGGTTGCTGACGGCTATGGACTCGACTGGGGAGTCGCAAACAGCGTCCGTACGACAATCCGAACCAGGTTTGGGTGAAGAAGTCATGGACTTTGCCGCGCAAAACCGGGATGAAGCAGCACTGCCTGGGAACTGCAACGCGGCGTCCACGCACGCCGACGCAGATTTTTCCGCCCCAACGGAGACCGACCGCACAGAGAAGGGATGGCAAATATCCAAATCGCTCAGAGCGAAGAAGAAACAGGCGAAGGAGCGGAAATTTCAACAAGGAGGGGACTTCTCCGCAGGCAGCAGACCTACGACGGACAACCAGCCAAAGCGCCGGGGTCGACCTACAAAACGGAGGCCCCCAGCACTACCCAAGAACGATCTGAAAGTAGTCTTCCGACCTCACCAGGGACTGCCTCTGAAGAATGTGACCACCCAAGCGATCTCCGACGCTATAGTGGAGGCTTGCCAAGGAAAAGTCAGGTGGGATCAGTTTATTCTCCGCATCCGACCGGGGTCCAACATTGCGCTAGCATCGACTCCAGACACGACCGTCGCGATGGCGATGAGAGGCGTCACGTCTTTGAATATCAACGGAAGACCACACCCGGTCAACGTCTACGTTACGGCAGGTGAAGGAACCAAAAAAGGTGTTATTCACGGTATAGAGCCGCACACCCCGTCTGAGACCATCAAAGCGAGCATCCGTTTTCGCACCCAGAGCGTGACGCTGGTCGACACTCGGATGTTGGGAGACTCTCAGAGTGCCATCTTGACTTTCTTCGGGGACATTCTACCAAGATATGTTTACTACAGAGGAGGTGAGAAGGAGTGTATTCCTTTTCGTAACACCGTCCAATTCTGCCGAGCGTGTGGGGAGGTTGGCCACCGCACCGACGTGTGTCCGCAGCCAGACTCACCCGTGTGCCATACCTGTGGAATGCGCAACCCGAAGTAAACCATAATTGCACTCCGACATGCGCAATTTGCACGGGAAACCATATCACTGGAGACCGCAGTTGTCTGAAACGCCTCAAGCCTATTCGCAAGCAAGCAGCGAAACCACCCAAAAAACCACATTAGCCAGCCCCTCGCTGGTTTCAGTCGGAGGAAGAGGAATCAGAATGGGAGTACGGACGAGGCGGGACCCGAAAGAGCCGTTCCAGAACCCGCACGCCGTCGAAAAACCAGTGCCGTGGAGACAGGACAACCTGGACAGCGGCATCCAAAGTCGACTTCGACGCCGAGAGCAATCTCCCAGGACAATCCGGACGCGCAAGCCCTTCCGAGAAGCAAGCCACCGGGGGCGTGTCCTGCACATAGCAACCCACAGGCGGACGCGGTAAGCTATGCGCAAGCCGTATCTCCCACTACCAAACATAAACCCGTTACACCAACGATCACAGAACACCCAGAATACAAGCGGGTAGTAGCTGAAAACAGACAACTTAGAACAGAACTACAAGAGGTTAAGTCTTGAATGGCGCGCCTGGAGTCACTACTAAACCAGTCGAGCAACACACAAAGCCCGGCGAGCACACCTGTTGTCTCGCAGCCCGTTGCGCAGCCCGTGGAAACGCAACCACCACAAACACCGCCGATAGCGTTCCTAGTTCAACAAATTCAACTTGTTTTTGCCAAACTAGGCCAGATGGAACGCACCTTAAGCGACTTGAGTCAGGCGCAGCATCCTCGCAAGAGATCTTGTCAGAGCCCGGGTGTCCCCACCAGACAACCTAAAGAAAGTGGAATAACAAATTCCGAGAATACCAATCATGGCTAGACACCGTAACAATAAAAAGACCAAGCAAACTGAAATATGGCAGTGGAACTGCTGCTCATTGAGAACAAAACTTGAAAATTTCAAACAATTTATTGGAGCATCTCCAATCCCTCCTAATATAATCTGCCTTCAGGAAGTACGCAAATTTCAGATAAATCTGAGAGGGTACATAAGACATATTAACCCAAAGTACCCACAAGTGGCGACATTTACCAAAAAAGATATAGCATTGAGTGTCAGCTACGTGAGCAATGAGGCAGTGCAACACCAGATAATAACAGCGTGGCCCAAAAAACGTGGAGGACCAAAAACAGTGGGGGTCGATATATATATCCCACCTAAGGAGAGACGAGCCGACTTTGAGAACATTATAGCACATGCGATGGGTTTATTGAAAGAGAAAGACAGGTTAGTTATCATGGGGGATTTTAATGCGCCACACAGAAATTGGGGTTGTAAGCAGGACAGCCCTAAGGGCAAACTCCTTGTAGACCTTGTTGAACGGTATGATCTCTGCCAACTTACACAACCAGACCTACCGACACGGGTCGGGAATAGCTTAACAAAAGACACGTCACCGGACTTAACGTTTACAAATTCTGAAGGAAACGTCTCATGGGCGCACCTCGAAGAAAACTTGGGAAGCGACCACTACATTCTCGGAATAACTATTAATGCCGCCACGACAAGAAGAATGGGGAAAGCGACAATATCTGATTGGAACAAATTTAGGGAGAACGTAGGAGACCAAGGGGAAATAATAGATCTAGGTAACTGGGTGACACAAATAAAGGAGGCACACAGGAAAGTGACAAAGGAAATAGAAACAAGCGTGGAAATCCCAGCAGTCGACAAGCACCTGCTACATTTGTGGGACGCGCGGAGAAGCCTCACAAAGCGATGGCGGAAGCAAAAGCTTAATCGCAAATTGAAGATAAGGATAGCTCAGTTGTCACAGGAAGCCAATGACTACGCACGTCAACTAAATAACAGTAACTGGAGGCAATTTAGTAACTCACTTAGAGGGACGTTAGGAACCAAAAAGACCTGGCACATCGTGAGGAGTATGATCGATCCAGGGGCAACAAAAACAATGACGAACAGGGCTTTAAGGATTCTGGAGAATGAATTTAAAGGTAACGATGACGCACTTATCTACGAAGTCAAGAAATTATATGTCGGACAAGACGCATGTGAAGTGGTACATGGTAAATATGCAGGAAAAGAAGAACCAAGGTTAGACGCTCCCATAACATTTGAAGAGGTTTATGCGGCGGCCCAGTCTTTCAAAAAGAATACCGCCCCAGGACGAGACAAAATAACAAACTCTATAACTAGAAATTTGAGTGATGCGGCCCTTCGACGAATCACGGATTTCTTTAATGAAAAGGTATGGGTAGATGCAGGAAACCTTCCAGTAGAATGGAAGGACTCAAACATCATGTTACTACCAAAACCAGGGAAACCAAGAGATATTAAGAACCTCCGACCAATCTCCCTTACCTCATGCTTGGGTAAGCTTTTTGAAAAAACAATATTGACTAGATTGGCAGACTATGTAGAGAGAGAGGGTCTGCTACCGGTGAATATGTTCGGTTTCCGACCACATGTATCGGCCCAGGATGTTTTCCTGCTGTTGCAAAATGACGTCATGAACCCAACAGAGGTTCAAGCGACGAATTCGTACTAGCACTAGATATCAAGAAAGCATTCAATACAATATTGTCACGTGCTTTTCGAAAAGAAAGACAATGACAGTTGTGCATGTGCCATGAAGTACAACGAAATGGATGAAAAAGAAGAACTCGTTTGCGCGTTCTATTAAAAGAACCTACCTGCTTCTGGCGTCTCAGTTTCTGCCGCAAGACCTCTGTTTCGACGTCGTGACACTGGTGGAGCTGCTGGAGCCTACAACCTGATGCAGGACAGTCTTGCTCGGACCCTTTCATCTAGTCCAGAGACTCAGCCCCTCGTCACGACTCCAGTGCATCGATTCAGTCGGCGCCTACTAGGCCTAAGTCCAGAGTCCGCACCTGTTCCGCCTCTTTCCAGCATGGCAGCTCCTACGACATCCACGGTTATCCCGCCATCGCAGACCACTCTTCCCTCGCAGGTAACTCTTGAACATCCTCGCGTTCCTGAAGTTTTCCGTGGGGAAGAGTACGAGGATGTCGAGGACTGGCTCGAACAGTTCGAACGGGTCGCTGTATCCAACCACTAGAGCGAACAGCACAAACTTGGCCGTGCATATTTCGCACTGGAAGATAGCGCTCGCACGTGGTATGAGAACCGCGAGGCTACATTCCAATCTTGGGAAGACTTCCGTCGAAAGCTCCTCGCTACATTTTTGAACTCGGACCGACGGGATCGCGCACAGCAAGTGATTGAGGCACGTGTGCAAAAACCCAATGAAACAGCCGCCATGTACGCAGAGGGTATGATCCGTCTGTTTCGACGAGCTGACCCTGACTTGCCCGAGTCGAAGAAGGTGCGTCACCTAATGCAGGGTGTTAAGGAACAAGTGTTTCCGGGCCTCGTACGAAATCCACCTACAACTGTAGATGAATTCATAAGAGAGGCAACAGTCATCGAGCGCGCACTGCAACAACGACGCCGACACTTTGACCGCCTGCAGAACCACACGGCAGTAAGTGCTGCAGCTCAGAACACTGCCGTATGCGAAAGTTCCCTGCGACAAATGATTAGAGAAATACTGCGTGAGGAACTTCGGGCCCTCTGCGTTCCCCCTGCCCAACCGCCAGTCGCACGGTTGAAAGATACGACTGCGCGTGGACTCTAGCCTTGTTTATCCTTGCCGAAGCTGCATATGCGCTTCACCCCGGCGAGTACGCATACACAATAAAAATATAACTTGTATTATCGGAGACGTCATACGCCATCATGAAAACACCGGAGATTCTTGTTAACATATACTTTGTACCTTTGCGGCTCGACATATATGAGATGACGATGCGCACTGCATGCTTTTGTGTCAGATCTCCAAGGAGCAATGCAGGTATGCAAAAACTTGTAGGCATCAGATGCAGTGAAATAACTTTCTAATAGTTTATGTATATAACTATGTCATCGAGTTTAAAATCGCACAAATTTTCAGAAGTTGATGCGGAACATCGCCGCCTACTTCACATTTATTTTCACGAGGATTTGTTAACCTTCTGACTATTACACGGCAAAAAGTGTTTTAATTTTTTCCCGTTCATTTTCGAACATAATATGGCGACGTGACTGAGAATCTCGCCCGTGGACCAATCGCACAGGAGACACAAACGATGATGTAGCCAATGCAGTGCCTCGTTCAAAACTGCACGTGCACGAAAATTCAGTATGACTACGTGGTTACCATGACAATATTTATCAAAGCATCCGTCATCGTCGACGTGCAGAAAGATCGCTTTTGAACAGGAAATAGTTTATATTGGTTGCCACAAATGATAGGCAAATCATTGCATGTTAACCTAATAGAATCGTTCATTATAGGCAGTAACCATCCCTTTTATTGGCTTAAACAAAGAACAAAGAACAACAAAAAACATGTTCTATTCCTTCATCTTAGGCATCTGTATAACAGGAAAATGAAACTTATCCTTAGAGAAATTGTTGAATATTTAATACAAACTTTTATAAGAGAGCTTGCACAATGTCTCGGCGTTTGACAGCTATAGCACCATTTTACGTGAATGCACCCCTGTTCACACTCGGGAGATACCTCACCATTCCGACGGCTAACGTCCACGATACGTGATTCAATAAATCCTTCTGGTCTTACATTCTTAGAGTAGATCACTTCACGGGACCGGGCCGGCCTAGCCAGCGGTCGGGTCCGGTTGGGTAAGGCATTGTTATATTGGGCCCGGGCCTGGCTCGGGCCCGTAACCTTCAGGCTCAAGTCGGACCCAAGCCTTAGTCAGACCCGTATTAGCCGCTGGTCTCTAAAATCTGTCTAGTATTGCTTGAAAACTACAGAAAGGCGGTGTTTACATTTAACCTGTTGCATTACTTTTACTATGGCAGAAGGCATCTTCAGATTTGTGCAAACATGAAATATAACAGCAGGTAAAGAAATTGAAACACGTTATGTTTTACACAATGTGAAACGATTAACTTCTAATTCAGGGCGTTTTCGAAGTGAACAGTTGTTGCCACGTTCGGTGCGTCGGCTTCGGTTTCGCCAGCCAAATTAGCTATATTTCATCGCACAGTGGTGATTACGTGTGGCCGCTATATCAAAATTGGCCATACGCTATTCGTAGGCTCATTTGGCTCATACGCTATTCGTAGGCTCATTTGGCAATTGGCTCATTTGAATCCACCGGCTATTTAAACTGGTTAAAACGTGAATTGTCCTAATTCCTATAATTACCTGCATGAATATTGTTTCTACGCACCTGAAGAGGCCTTATGCCACATTAAAGAAAACACCGCATGTAGGAAGCAGATGCTTCCTTTTTGTAATTTCTAAATAATATTTAATCCACTTCCAAACCACCCCGTATATCGATCTAATGGTATGTCTACCTGTTAGGTTTTGTTGTTTAGTGGGGTTTAACATCTCAAAGGAACCCACATTATGCAATGGTGCGATCAATTGATAGATTCGGAGCACTTCCAGTAGAGTACCTAGTGCTCTAAATTGTTACCAACTTTTTCTAAACACTTCCGGTAATACTTTTTTCTGCACAAAGAGGAGCAAATCTCTTCCATTGGTAGATGGAGTGTGCTCCTTATGTGTTCCATTGGCAGATCTCAGGCAGCTCAATCGCAAAATCCACTCCATGGAGCAACTTTTTCTATTCCGTAAAAATTGGTTACGAGCGGAAGTCGCAAGCACACCGTGCCTTAAAACGGTACCCGCTTTGGGCGCGCCAATGGACGCCGCTCGCGTTAGCTGCGCCTCGTGACGCAGCTCACACCTTGCTAGCGTAGCGTCACTGTGCGCAGCGTGCACACTAAAGCAAACAAAGAGACGCGCATATCGCATTTCATTCTGCCCCGCTATTTTCTCTAGAGGAAGCGCGTGTGTTTTCTTGGCAGATTCCCGTCAGTGTCACTCCGCCAGACTGGAGTACTCCGGCGCAGAGTTTGTTGGCCACTCCACATCCGCCAACAGGTGGCAGCATAAGATGCCGTATGAGGGCTTCGGTGAAGTTAGACCACCTGAAGGACATTAGCATGCACTGAAAACAGAATGTACGAGATGTCTAGCACTGCTCCATTGGTATGCTGTATGTGATTTCAAGAAACTCGTAATGTATGTTTTTACCATCATATTGAGTGAAAGACGCTCTTGCACACCAGGAATACATGTTTGCCAGGTGGTACTGCTGCAACGACAATGGTACACTGCTAACTTCATATAGTTGATATGTGAGCACCTAAATGTGGGAAAATTTTTAAATATGCAGATACACTCATATGCCCGATTGCGACGTCTTTTTCCGCCTGTGTACTCGGTGAACTCGTGTACGTAGCTTTTGAGCCATGAATATCTCTTGAGCTGCTGTTGGTGCATCTCAAGTGAGAGATGAGGACTGACTCTTATCTCGGGAGCGCCAATAATGCAAATGTTGCCAATTTTTTTAGCAAGGCAGTTGCAGATATTCAGGACTTGGAAATTATCCAAAATTTTTAGCATTTAACTTGAATGCTTATTGTATACAACAAATGTTTGCTTATTTTTTACGACGAGCGTCGTGTTCTTTTTTGCAATTCTTCAGCAATTCATAAGCGTTCTCGTTTGTCGAGTGCAACTTTTATCACGACACTAGAAAACTTGAAAGCGCTGCCGTTAACAAAGAGCTCTATTTATGGAAGGTCCAGATTATAATGCTGATTTCCTGTTGTACCCTTCGAAACCAGGTGAAGGGAGGATGTGTATAGGCACGTGTTTACAAGCACATTTTTCCCGGTTAATGTTCGATGGTTACTTCGGCAATTCTTTCAGATTTCCTCCCCAATACCAGTCGGTTTCAAAAAGAATGGTATCATATTCATGGAGTGAATGATGGATAGTGGGGCGAAGCATCCGGCCGTTCATTCGTTCTTGCTTCCATCCATCCATGCGTGCGTCTCTGTGTGGCCGCTCGTGCGTCCATCCGCCCGTCCATGCGGGCGTCTGCTCGTACGTCCGCACGTTCATCTGCGCGTCCATCCCTGCTCTCGTCCATACATCTGCTCCTGCGTCCATTCATGTGCCCATCTGTCCATGCAGCGATTCGTCGTCCGTCCATGCATTCATGTCTGTTCGTCCACCTATTCAACATTCCAAGTACCACCATCTCGCATCTTTTCAGCATATATTCCCCATATAGAAGCACCGCCATCCAGCGCACTTCTGCACTTTTCCTAGTAGAAACACACCGAAATTGACGGGCGCACAGAAACGACTCGTCGAAGAAATAATCATGCATGCCACGGTCATCATCTGTCCTTCCATTTCACGAACGTACTGTGAAATGACAGTGTTAGATCTAAAAGGAAGCTTCATAAAGGATCCAGATTACGACGCCGTGTCGCAGTACTTTTCGACATAGTTATGTTACTGGGCCTGCACAGTATATGGCACTGTAGAATGGCGGTGCGTGATGCTGATGCCAATGAATGTCTGGTTAGGCAATGCTTTTTTCGAGCTGTCTGTTCTTTAGTGGAATCAAAAAAGGTTCAATAAGATGCGCCCGAATGGCTTCGTCAAGAAGAGAGCCTTCTACAGATAAAAGAATTTAAAAAATTCCGCGAACTTGGACGCTTTTTACCTCTTTTATACTGTTGTTGTTTGACCTTAGTTTCACGCATATTCGTTGGTAATGCTCTGTATACAGAGGCAATAAAGAAAGAAAAAATTGGCAGCATATCCTCGGAGTGATTGATGGAGCGTGGGGCGAAGCATTCATCCGTCCATTCGTTCTTGCTTCCGTCCGTTCATGCGTCCGTCTGTGTGACCATCCATGCGTTCATCCGCCTGTCCGTGCGTGCGTCTGTTCGTGCGTCCGTCCCTGCGTTCGTCCATGCATCCGCCTCTGCGTCCGTTCATGCGTCCATCCATGCATGTGTCTGTGTGTCCGTTCGTTCAACTATTCAACACTCCAACTACCATCATCTCGCATCTTTTCATCATATATTCCCGATATAGAAGCACCACCATCCAGCGGACATTCCAAGGACTAAACGAGAGGTGGCACACTCACACTTTCTTACGGCTTGCGCTTCGGGTGTAATTCCCACCTTTAACTACCTCGAGTTCATGGCATATACTAGTTCACTATATTCATGGCACAGCGGCCCAAGGCTCGCTAATACCCGTGACACACGGGCAAAAGTAAAGTACTTTGAAGTAAACCCCTTTTGTCGCCTAAGGGGACCATTTGCAGAAAGGAGTGGCGCTGATGACACACGGCACCGGACTACTGCTTTAGGAGGTGCCTCAGAAGAACGCTGCAGAAAAAATGGCGCTGTTTGTGGAAGCAGCAACATTGGAAATATTAAAAAGAATCTGCGCATGTACATCACATTCAGCGACGCCGGAGCATAAAACCGCTTTTTTATTGTCTGGTGGCTTATAATGCGCATACCTGTAATTTTTTTCGCTTTTTTGCGTTTTTAGCAGCAACTTAAGTTCGTCTGGCAACTATGAACAGTCGGTGTTTTGCTGTTTTTGTTTTTTGTAGTTGGGTCAGTGACGGCGTGCCGCGTTTCATTGTGGTCCTGCGATGTCTCAGCGCAGAGACAGAGATAAAGCAACAGTTGAGGTGGGCCTGACTCTTTTCGCCCTTGGCTCCATCGAAGATGAGCTAAACGCTGCGAAGGCAAGAATGATGAGCCTCAAACAGATGATCGTCATGAACAGCTTCATTTTGACTGCTTCCGCACTGTCAACTCTAGCCATCAACCGCGAAAGTTGGGCCTATGTGCGCAACGAACGCTGGTTCGAAGACACATTGCAGTTATTAGGCGACGGCCACTTTATGAGCCCGACACAGCAACTGCCACTGCCAACCCTAACATGATCGCGCTAGTGACGTAATGCAGGCGTTTGAGAGTATGGACAGACTATAGGCCTTCACTTTTGAACAAATCGCACTGCTGCTGAAAAGGAAAACATTTTCTCAGCGCAAAAAAATACTGACAGGGCACCGCAGTGTTGTGACACGTTTTCTTCTATTGATAAATTATGCACACTGTATGCGAGAGTACTCCCTTCCTGCCAGAAAAGTAGATGCGGGATCTGCTTTTGCGAAAAGGATCTTTGCCGGAAAGGTGTTACTCCTTCGTCGTGTGTCACTCTGCCCGAACGCCTTTCCGAAAGATGTCCCCTTGAGTAAAGGACTTCAGGGTGCCCGTGTGTCAGGGGCATTAACCTTTCTAAAATAAAGGAGGTTACGCCCAGCGAGTATAACGTATCAAACGTTTCCTGTCAGATAGTGCTCAATGTACATTCCAATGGCTGCTAATGGGAAATGAGAGACAGAAAAATTCACCTTTTACTTTCTTACGGCTTACGCTTTGTATTTACTTCCCACCATTACCCACCTCGAGTTCATGGTATATACTAGCTCATTGTATTCATGTCACTGCGGTTTAATGCTCGCTAAACCTTTTTAAAACTAAGGAGATTACACCCAGCGAGTATAACGTAGCAACCCTTTCTTGTCAGATATTGCTCAATGCACATGCCAATGGCTGCTAAAGCGTGCCCGTATACTAAAAGCCGAATGCTCCTGTCTCTCATTCCCCAATTGCGGCCATGGGCATGTACATTGAGCACTATATTTTGTTGTTCAACAACGCACAGAAGAAATCTCTCGCCGGCACAACCTTGAAGGTCAAAATGTTTTACTTGTTACACACTACAACGGCTGCGAGGGACGAACGGGTGCCCCTATAAAGAGTTTTGCCCCTAAGAAGAGGCCATGATGCATTGTGTAGCGTGCCTGGCCTGTGTTGTCGTACAGAACGGTAGCGGGTTCGACTCCCTATGAACACACGTTTTTTTCTTTGCTCCTTGATCATGCTTATATTTTTTACATTATTTTCGTAACGGACATATGTCATTTTAGTCTTGGTCAATTATGGCAGAAAACACTTGCGTGTTAAAAGTCCACGCATTTTCCTGAAGGAAATCATGACGAGTGCATAAATGCAGGCCCTCAGGTTCATAATTTTTACGTTGAAGTCGGCGACCAGTATAAAGGATGGGTAGTTGAACGCACGTAAGAAGCAAGCAAGCATGGACGGGCGGACGCGCAGGCCGACAGACGCATGGATAAACTGACAGATGAACATAGGGACGGCGCAGGTTATCATGCACTGTGGTGTGATATACTTGAATGATACACGCGTAAAATTTGTTTTTAAACAGATGTTTTAGTTTTTGTTTATGTAGATGTTCAGCGTCGGTTTTGGTTTTTGTCGAGCGTCACGAACGGTAACTATGCACGGCCGTAAGAAGCTTCAACCCTAAAAGCACCCGGAGTCTCAGCAAATTGATTTGTTTGCATTGGAGTGTCAACAAAGTTGGGAACTACACACTTTTGCTGCTCCATTGTAAACTGCCACCTTTTATTCTGAAATTTTCTTCCAATTACAGAGTGCTTGTCTGAGGCTATGCTCAAGTTTGTTTGCTTTAGCTGCATAATTTGTCTTAACTGATAAAACCAGAATAACCATCTAAACTATGAAATATAACATTGTTTTTCAGGATTGTGAGTCGCATACTATCCTAATTTCAACTTGCTCATATCAACGTCAAACAGAAATACAGAGACAGAATCTAGGCAATGTTTTACTTTTCTAGTTTACACGACAAATCGGCCCTCTTGAAACCATAACTGTCCTTATAACCATGCATACACGGAAATATTTTAATGTGCTGGGGTATGAAAGCTTGTCAGTTCAAATATAGAACTCGTGTAGTGTTCAGCTTTCCTCAGTCTTCATGAGTAGTCTTTTGAGTTTCTATTTGTGCTGTCTGCCTACAATTGCCACAAAATAACAATAACTTCCCAGTTCTCAATCCTAATTACAACACAAATGGGTCAACTTTTCATTCTATCAGAGCCCATACCTTAACTTACAAAAAAACTTGCCCTCCGCAAGACTTCTTGCATGGCACCCGTCAAGTTCGGCTAACCGACAGTTGCGATAGTGAACAAAGCCGCTCGGTGATGGCCATTGGCAGGTGGCACCACTTGCGCAACAGATGTTTTCCCAAGACAAGGCCTGTCGACTTAAGCTGACTTCCTCACTGCCATCAATGTGGTTCAAACCCGAGTATATCCACAAAGTATAAATACTTATATAGCGGTCTCACGTGAAGTGACGACCCCACCATACCAAGGCGATGGGAGTAGCCTAGATATAAAAAAACGCAGTCGGGAGATCTCTTTCTTACTTTGGTATCACTCCGCCTACAGTGGAGAGACGTACGACCATGAACGGCTCGAGTGTACCGAAGGGGAAGAGCTTTTGCACAGTGGTTGTTCTACTAGCCTTATTTTTTTTTCGTGTCTGGCTCAACGATGAATGCATTACTATAAGGATTTCACCATATTCCGACTGCTCTTGCTACTGTTGCTGCTGATTCGGGCCTCTTGCTCCATATCTGGTTCACTAAATAGAACGGGACCACTGGGAGGCGTTCGATAGATAAGGATATATGAGACGCAACGATGAGACATGCAATTACATTGTAACAAACCCGCACAAAAAGATTTTCTGAGTTTCTTCTATCTCAAGCAGCCTGTGCATGTTCCTTTTTCTGCGCAACGTTGAAGGTGTGCATGTTTTCGGTACAGGAAAACACGTGAAAGAATAGAACAACTTTCGCACATCTGTTGCTGTACTGGTAGGTTCACACTCGTAAACTGCTCAGTGTAGAATAGGTACTCGAAATAGAATGCAAAAGACAGGGCACCTTCTTGCCTTCCATTGTGTGTGTTCTATGTACGATACATAGGTTGGAAACGGTGGCTTAATATAAGGCTGCATACTGTTACCGAAATGCAATATACTATTTTCTCTTTTTCACCGCTTTGCCAAGCTAGCTAGTTTCATCCATGTCTAAAATGGAATGATGTGCGTTGCACAAACAGGTGCTTTTCTTTCATGTTCGGCCACCTACTGTGAGAGATGGCATGCTTCTTGACTTTGAAAATACTATGTTTGCTGCACTCAAGAAGTAAATAGTCGTAACCAGGAGGTGTCACAGAAGCCGATCCAAAGTTTGTCGCATTATGATGATATAACTACATTTTATGCGAAACGTCTATGTATCTATCTATCTGTCTATCTATCTATCTATCTATCTATCTATCTATCTATCTATCTATCTATCTATCTATCTATCTATCTATCTATCTATCTATCTAATCTATCTATCTATCTATCTATCTATCTATCTATCTATCTATCTATCTATCTATCTATCTAGCCACCTACGACTTTAAGCTCTCCTGGCCATTTCGATAATGGTATCGACGTCAAACTTCTTATGGCATAACATGACCTTATGAAGAACATATTAAACTATCCATAACATGAAAATTATGACATAGTTATCGTGAATGTCCTGATTTAAACTTCATGGTCCCACAGCTCTTGCAGCGGTTTCGTTCACATGACATGTTGTAAAACTGGTATGATACGGCATGATTGCATGGTGAACACAAGCGACAGACCGTAACATGAAAATCACGACATGCGTGTCGTGTAACAACTTGACTACATGTCAAGCTCATGATGCGCTCGTGGATGTTTCATTACCATTACAAATTCCAAATTTGGTATTACAGTACGTGAATGGATGACGAAAGTACATGACTGGTGCAAACGTGATAATCATGTGATTCGTGTCATATAACAACGTGACAACATGCTACGCTCATAATGTGTTCGGGGCCATTTCGCTAGCCTCACATGTACTAAACTCGGTATTACGTGACGCGAATGAACGACATGGGTAAATGAGACATACAAGCATGATAATCATGACATGCGTGTCATGTAACAACATGAGTACATCCCACACACATGATGCGCTCGCGGCCGTTTCGCTAAATTCACACGTGCCAAAATTGGTATTACGTGACGTCAATAGTTGATGAAAAGATGTGACTGGTTCAAACACGATAATAAAGAGATTTGTGTCAAGTGTAAGCATGACTACATGCCAAAGTCAAGACGTCAATACATTTCGACGTGACGCGGTGCGCGAGCTCGCTGGCGTTCTTTTCGTCGCGTCAAGCCAACGTTGCCATGCCAGGCGCCGGTCCTGCCATACACTCGCAGGCGCGCGCCGCGCTGCGTTGCTTTGACGCATGCGCATTTCAGCGCGTCCAGTGTCCCTCCATCACAAAAAGAGGGAGACACAGTGTTGTCTGGGTAACTCATCGGCGCGAAATGCAGCATGTCGCATTTCGCACTGGTTGCCATCGAGCCGCGCCGACGGACGCTGGTCGCACAGGGCGCGCCTTGCAACAGACTATAGAGTGCTCGCGTTTTGATAACGTAGCGTTGCTGTGCCCAGCGTACGCACGCGTCAAGGCGACATTGGAGCCTATTGGGCCCTTCATGATGCGCTCGTGGCCCTTTCGCTAGATCGACATATACCAAACTTGGTGTTCAGTTACTTCAATGGATGGCGAAAGTATATGACTGGTGCAAAGATGATAATCCTGACACGCGTGTCATGTAAGAACATGACAACATAGCACTTTCATAGCGTGCTCGCAGTCGTTTCGCTAGCTTCACATATACTAAATTTGGTATCACGTGACGCTAATACACGACGAAGGTAAACGACACATCCAAACATGATAATCATGGCACGGAAGTCATGTACGGCCTCATTACCTCCACCTCGTAACGTTGTGCCGAATTTAAGATGACATATCCAACTTTCTCATTCTCATTCGGGTTAATGCAATTGGCAATCAGGTGCCATTCTCAGAAGTTCATTTATATAGCAGTGGTGATTCTCGAGAGCATTATCGCTTGATGTAAGCTTATCTCGTTTGATGTTACTAATGCCCACGTTCCTGTTGGCATCGAGATGAAAGTGCAAACAGCTGAGCGCATTTAAATATGACACTGTTGATTATATGTCTGTGCGTGAATCATTTGTACATACAATAAGCAGAATCTCATAACGTGTCACTTAATAAAAAAATTACAGCACTGTCCCCTTTCCTCCGCATGCTTCGCATAACGTCCATTGCCAAAGTATGTGGGGGCCGCCGAATTTTTTCTCTTGTGCATGTAGCAACTTCGCCTTATTTGTTTTATGAGCTTAACGAAGGCTTTGCCTTTCCCCTTATGGCCTGTATCCCGCCTAAATTGGAACTAAATGCTGCACTTAAAAACAACGTTACGCTCCTTAATTTTTTTGCAGTGTTAAAATATGCAGCCTAAAGGGAGAAATCGCGAAAAGTCACTATATTCCTCTGCCTAATATCAATTTTTTTCGCAGCCGTTTATGGCTGAAGGCCGAATTATGTGTTGCATAAACCACCTAATGAGTGACCAATTCAGGGGAAGCAGCGGGAATACACTTTTCATGGAGCCGCTTAGCTAAGGCTAACAGACTATTTGCCAACGAGAATCAATCTTTTTCATGCATTGCTAC
This sequence comes from Rhipicephalus annulatus, assembly GCA_013436015.1. Classification (NCBI taxonomy): domain Eukaryota; kingdom Metazoa; phylum Arthropoda; class Arachnida; order Ixodida; family Ixodidae; genus Rhipicephalus; species Rhipicephalus annulatus. The sequence continues at coordinate 61,366 of WOVY01013405.1, forward strand.
ACAATACACTATCGCTGTTTGAATATAAGTTTACGCGATTAACCTTAAAATACTTTGTAGCAAATACTGCTAGAAACTAGAGCTAATGTTTCTTTATTGTTTCCTTTTGGATTCATGAACATTAAGAAAAAAAGCTAACACACTTATCGGATAGTTCATTGTGACAATGACCAAACATTTTTTAGGCCGTAACAACTTTGAGCCACACCTTCAAATTCTGGCTTTCTTGTTCCTATGTTCCTGCATAATTAAAAATGTGAATCTCGCAAACCGGCCTTTCATTGCGCCCATAGGCTTCTCTAAAGCTTCTTCATTAGACTCTGTAACTCCAATGCTTACTTCATTCACTTTTCGAACTTTTATTATTAGAGGTCATTTGAGTTTTTTTGTTTATTTACAAACCGGAAGAAAACTTACGTGTTATTATTGTTTAATATTATTTTAGCCAGACGTTTTTTAAGGTTTGTCAGGCCGTTGGCGATTTGTGAGGGCATTTTATCTATATAATGTTTGCATTGAAACAAATTGCTACTTTTGTAGTAAGACCGTCAAGAATAACGTCACTGAACAAATGAACAAGTATTGAAGGTGGGAGCCTAACTATCAATAGGAGCACTAATAAAACAGCCTTCCTGACAAATTTCCCGTTTCTGTTTTTTAAGAAATTGCTTGTTGTCTCTATCCTCGTTTAGACAGTTGATTTAACACAATCTGGCTATAAGAGCTCCCCGAATAGACGTTTTAGGTTATCATATTCAAAGGTGTATGGTTTTCCGGCCACATAATTACCTCTCGGGCAATTTAATCATTATCAGTGTAGTTTTGAGTGTGCTACACTCCAACACAAAGAACAATCATGACAAATGTAATTGGTTTGAGAGCCTTAATTTTACATGACGAGGCAATTTGTTTGGCTCGCTGGTTCATAGGTTTTTCGACGTTACTAAACTGAGCGGAAAGATACATTTAAACTGTATACGAAATTCTTGGAGCAGAGACTGCTAGTCCCCGTCGTTTGACGACGTTTATTAACATTTTCTTTGTGACTAACCACACAAGGTGCTTCCCGATTCTCTCCTTCTTTCGGGCTGATCTATAGTCAATAAACTTGAATTTTCTATAGAAGTGATTCAAACAAGGATTTTACACGTGTTTATTTTTATTATCAAGTTGGTGAAATAAAGATTATCAGCCCCTACCCAACGGGAAACAAGCACCCCTGCAAGGCAGAGTGGAGTCAGGGTGGCTTATATGCCGAGTAACATTTTACCTTGCAACCAATGGCGCCCGCTCAGCCATGAAATCTTTCTTTCCTTTCACTGGAGGTGGGGAGCACTTGTGAACGGGTGACACAGTGTCACGATACGATAGCACAATGTTTTAGGCCGAATATTGCGTGCGGAGAGCACAGGAGAGCAAAAATCCAGTCTCTGAGCGAGGCTGGCTTTTTTCATAGAACGACGGCTTCACTCGAGCCTCGCAAGTCAGCTAATGCAAGATGCTCTCTAAAACGTGGCATGCAACCTTATAACAACAGGTCTGGCAAGCATAATCATAGGCCGAGAGATAGCAGCACTGGCATGACGGTAGTTTCACTAAACTTTGTATGGAAAGAACAAGAATGGGAGACAGGAGAGTTAAAGTGATTTCTCCAATATTTGGCACTGTGTGGATATCATGAAGCTTCTCGTAAACTTAAGTAAGTGACAACAATAATAAAAAGGTCGAATATTGTACGTTTGAGAACTCTAGCGTACCCGAAGTCATGACATATTTATTCCTCAAGGCGTAACGGGACTTCAACATTATTTCTCACAACATAGGACTTCTTTTACGAGAAAGCCAATACAATGTCGATAAAAGCACGTTATAACATTGAAGAGACGAAGACGACGATGAGGGTGGCGCTGCCTGCCTAAGTTGCTCTGTCAGCATTTATTGTTTCTTTTGTTTTTTTTACGGTTCAGAACTGATCAAGACCTAAGTTCTTTTCAGTGTTTACAAACACAGACCCTTGATGACTTCCAGTTTTTTCTACCGATGTGCATGAATAGCATAGGTAGACGAGAAGAGCGTTAGAAAATATCCCACTGATTTTCTACACTTTTCTACCGTTATTTGAAAAAATCTATTCAAATAAATTTTTGAGCTACATAAAACTACAAAAGATTGCCTTGAACATTGCGCTCATTCTATTTATCCGCAAAACTATTAATAGACCTTCCTTACCCTTGAAAAATTGTGAAAACATCCTTTCAGTTTTGACGTTAAAAAGTGGTTAATGAGGTGACCGAAAGTTTTTTTGGGGCACAACGCTTGCAATCTCGAAACCGCCTATAGTAGACCGACGGGTGCTGGGCAACCCGCCGCATTGAAAGGCACTAGAAGGACCGAAACAATGGTCAACGAGAGTGCCGCCATGACCTCTTAAAAGGTGATGCAGGGCCACAAACATCAACTGGCCAGTGCAAGTATGCCTGACTACAAGCGACAAGACTTAACCGAACCTGAGGACGCCTTAACTGACATATGGAACCACAACGCGGTGAACTCTATGAATCTAGATATGAACGAGGGTGGATTTCGGGTGTTGTGTCATCGCAAAAACAGGACAGTGGGCATTCCTGTGATACTTGCTCCAGCATCCGAAGGAGCTAATTTAAAGCAAGTGAACCCTATTGCCCTTTCTTAGAGATTGAAACAATTCTCGGTGAGCCCCAGTCAAGAGTCACTTCCCAGCACAGGATTCTTTGCTCTTGGGTATTGCGACAGCAGATCAACCTAACGTGCCTCTAGAGGCCGAAAATACCTGTGGCATAGCCATATTTGCCCGTTTACGCCATAGCTATATGAAGAGTACGTGCGTCTTAAGAGCAGTCCCAAGATTGTACACGGACGAAGAGCTGCTAACCTACCTGAAACCTCAGGGAGTATACCATGCAAGAACAATCATCCGTCGATTCCAAGCCTCGTCCTCCGAATGGGAATCCAGGCGTACTGGCTCTGTGGTGCCCACATTCGCTCGCAATTCGGAGTGCCCAGACAAGACCCATTTTGGGTTTACCAGACGTGCGCTGGAAGACTACGTGGAGACACCGCCACATTGTTTTAAATGTCAGCGTTTTGGGCATGTTGCTAAGCATTGTCGTGAAGAACAGAGGTGCAAGCGCTGTGGCGGTCTTTATGACTTCAATAAATAAAATCTTGTGTGTGCTAACTGCAGCGGTGACCATCCAGCTAGCTATGGCCGATGTGCAGCACGCACAGCTGCTCAGCGAAGAAATAAGGTGTTTGTCTTCGACCCGAAGGCTGTAAGCGAACCATCGAACACAAGGAAGACGACCAACTTGCTGCAACATAGAGGTTTACATAATGACCACGCAGGAAAATTTCCGCGCTTGAAACAAACACAAGACGTAACTGAGCCTAAGGAAATGAATAATTACTGTTACTGTTGAACAATTACTTGAAGAACTTGTCCCAGAGTCCACCAAGCACACCTATACGGCTACATTGAACTGATCTAAAGCAACTGAAAGCAATCAGCAGGAAAACATTGAGCATGTGATTCGAGCTTTGTTCACAGCACTACGCTCACACGTCGCAAAGATGCCAGCGAGCTCTATGAAGGATATGTTGGAAGCAGTACTGGCTCTCGAGTCAGTGATACTGCGCTCTCCTTCCACGTATACACAGTAGAATAATGGCAATATCTCGCCCACCTAGCCCATTCTGTCCCTTCAAAATGCCCTTAATAATGCATTGAAAGGGTGCCGGTCTTCTGCCGCGTCTGTGTGAACCTAAATTATTCTTGGGAGACATTCCAATTTCAATTTTAGCCCTCCCATAAGCCGGCTTCCCAAAAAGAAGGGCAACCACAGGATCTATTCGACATTGAAATGCGAGCATACCAACCTTTGCAAATGAGAGTGCCACAATATACATAAGGCGGGAAGTAACTCACGTCGCATTACCAGTGCAAGACCTCTGCTCCAACTCGCTGGAAGTCGCTGCGGTGAAAGTGTGCATAGAAAACAGAAAACTGAGTGTAGTATCAGTTTACATAAGTCCACGCAAGGAGGTCTTCATTAAGGCTCTCCTAAAGGACATTTGCACTTGCGGTGTTCCGCTCCTCGAATAATTTGTGGTGACTTTAGCACATCGCCCGCTCTAGGGAGATAAGAGTGCTGACTCTCGAGGCAAGGAACTTCTAGCAGCAGCGGATGCTGCTGACTCATGTGCTGTGACAGATGGCAAACCAACATTTTTTGCGCCACCAGATTAATGGAGTGCGATATTGCAACCAATGGTGCCTGAGGCTTCAGGTAGGTTAGCAGCTCTTTGCCCATGTACAATCTTGGGACTGCTCTTACGACGCACGTAATCTTCATATATCTATGGTGTGCACGGACAGTACCGCCGTTTGCAGTCCTCAATCAGTTCCTCACCTGGCAACCCGGAACAGCTATCTTCGCGGGATCATCGTCGTGTCTGCGTAAGCAGCCGCCTGTCACGGACCAGATGGGGCATGCCACCGCGTCAAATTTGGCCATGAACTTGCCCTTTCTAATGCAGGTTAGTTTTCTGCCTCATGCAGAATGCTGCCGTTCAAGTGATGCATTTTCGTTCGCGTTGTGATGCCCCTCCGACACCCTTGACACTTGGCGTAGATTTCTGTACCAGCAGTGATTTTTGTATTGCGTTAAGCCTCGACTCACCCTTCTTTTTCTAATCTGGAGCTCAACGCATGTCCTGTAAGCCTTGCTCCAAACGTTGAAGCAAACGCAAGTAGAATAGCGCAGTTGGAACTCGTACCAAATATACTGAAAGACAAGCTGGCCGCAATTTGCACAGCACATTTGAACATCGAAGGGTCGCCAGTATTTCTTGTCGTGTTGTGACACTTTAGACATGATAATCGGTACTTCCCCATCTCCTTATGGCAGTACCGGTACCAAAGCCAACCCAATCATTCAGGAACTATCATGTGAACTCAAAGCTATAGCAAAAAAATGTGACGATACCGAAAACCGCCTTATACGATATAATTTGCTTTTTTTTGGAGTCCCGGACATGAAGAATGAAACCTGGCCCCAGACGGAAACAAGTGTAGTTTCCTTCTGTTTCGAGAAGTTCAAAGTATCTATCGCTCCTACAGACATTAAAAGAGCCTATAGAATAGGCCGGTACCAGGAAGGTGAAACCCGCCCAATTATCGTCATGCTAGGCCATTTTAAAGACCAATTCTAAATTCTCTCTGCTGTTCCTAGACTGAAAGGCACAGAGTTCGCTATCCGGGAAGACTACTCTGCACGCGTACGCCTTGCCTGCAGTAAATTTTACGAGTTTCGCCACGAGTTTTACGAGTTTGGCCATAGAGCCACGGCTGCCTTCCAAGATTCCCGCCAGAGTGCTCTTACCTGTACCGAAAAAACCGCAGCCTTAATTACGATTTCCCATCAGTTTTACTTGTGAACGTCAGAAGCTATCTTCCCAAAAGGGCAGCGTTTAAGGCCATCTTGGAGAATAATGCCACCAACTTTGCGATACTAACTGAAACATGACTAACTTCTTTAATTGATGACGAAGAACTACTACAGGATAACACATCACACCACGTGTACAGACTTGACCGAACCAAGCGTAGGGGTGGTGGTGTCCTAATCTTTGTCAAAAGTGCTTTTCCTTCCTTCTATGTTAAAATGGACACCAACCATGGAATTCTTTTCGTAAAAATATCCTTTCCTTTTGGTGTAAACGTATTTATAGCGTGTTATAAAGCCCCAGACTGCGAAATCTCGTTTATTTATGACCTTCATTCTGTCATGCTCGATCTTGACTGTCGCTTTCCTCGTGCCAATTACTTCATATAGGATGACTTCAATTTTTCCGACATCGACTAGAATAGCCTGTACGCACCATCCTGTCATTCTAAAGTTTTTATGGATTTTGTACTAATGTTCAATTTCACCAAAGCAGTCAATATACCGACGGGTGGTAATATTCTTGATTTGGTTGTATTTTCGAGCCTGATTTCATTCAATTGTTATCTTTCATGAATGGGCTAAGCGACCACATAACTGTTCTTTTCGACACTCGCATTTTGATTCTTCGTCGATTACCTTCGATAAAAGTTATTCGAGATTACAAAAAGCAAACTTCACGTGCATCAACACTGATCTTGAAAACTTCTACAGGTTTTTTATGGTTTCCCCCCTCCAGAGGACTGTCGAACAAAATTGGCTGCTTTAAAAACACATAAAATTCAAGAGCTAATTGAAAAGCATGTTCCCCTATTTCGTATTTGCGGCAATTCAAACAACCATGGTATTCTATTGCTTTAAAAAGCTTTCGCAAAAGAAGAAACGTCCCTTTCGAGAGGCAAAACGCCACACCACTACAGCGAAGTGCTAAAATTATTTCAAGTCTCTTCTAGATTTCAGGCGTCTTCTGTGGCGCTCTAAAGAAAAATTTTATCGCCATGACATGTTAAGCATCTTTCGCGTTAACCCCCGTAAGTTCTCGAATCTCGTAACCCCAAAACAAAAAACACACATACAGTTTCTTTGACAGTTTCCGACGGTTCAGAGGTACCGCAAGACCAACGGTCTGATATCAAGAATACATTTTTTCTGTCCGTTTTTACTCGTGAAAATAACTTTAATAGCCCCAATTTACTCTTCCAACAGTTCTTCCAAAAGATTCCGATTATCATTACTGCCTCGGGCATCGCTAAACTAATAGAAAAACAAAAAAATATATTGTGTTCGGGAACAAATAAATTCACAGCTAAAATACCTAAAAGGTACGTAATGTGTTCCAGCAAAAATTGCCTGCCCTAATCTAGACCCTCTCATACTATCATGAATACAAGCCTTCCTCACTAATCGATCCCAATACACAGTCATCGGACGTCACCGTTTCTCGACTACAAATAAAATATCTGGCGTATCTCAAGGTTCCGTCCTTGGCCCTCTCCTCTTTCTAATTTTTATTATTGACCTTCCCTCAAGAGTTACATCTTTGATACGCCTCTTTGCCGACAATTGTGTCAATTACCGCCGCATATGTGATCGCTCTGATAAACTTGCCCTCCGAAATGAAACAAATGTAATTAAAAATTGGTGTTCTTTATGTATGACGCAACTTAATATATCTAAAAGTAAATCTATGCAAGTTTCCCGTAAGCGTTCAATTCTAAATTTTACTTATTCCCTGCAGTCTAACCATCTCGCTCTAGCAGAATCGTACCGATACCTGGGTGTTCTCATCAACAGCAAACTAACATGCACTAAACATATTGCACAGCTGACTACCGATGCATCCAAAGCTTTTGGTTTCATCAGAAGATCTCTGTCCTGCTCACCAGCCTCAGTTCGTAGACGCGCCTACGAAACCTACGTCCGTAGTAAACAAGAGTATGCCTCTGCAATTTGGAATCCACACCTATCTTATTTAATAGCGCCCTTGAAGCCATTCAACATCGTGCGGCTCGTTTTATAACCTCCAAATACAATTTCCGCACAAGTTTTACTACTATAAAATCATCACTATCTTTCACCTCTCTGGATCTTAGATGAAAAATAGCACGCCTCTGTTTATTTCACAAAGTGTATTTAAATTATTCTTACTTACATGGCTCCCTGCTTCTCCCACAAATTCGAACTTCATGCCGTCTCTTCCATTCTTTGAGTGTCCAAAATTTAAAAGATTCAACCAACAATTTTAACAAATCTTTCCTCCCGTTAACAATTGAGGATTAGAATCGGCTACCAAATGCAATAGACAACGAACAGAATTCTGTGAAGTTTAAAACCTTACTAGGAACTCATTTTACAACAGCACCGTTGTATTATCTGTGTAGCCAGTTGATTTGCTCTCATTTTTTTAATCATGCTATTAGTTGTATAACGAGTTCTGCTTTTATTATTGGCCTGTATTTTCAATTCTTGATTTTTAATCTACTTTATGTTCTTGGTCTGGAATTGCCTTTGTGTATCCTTGTTCGACCTCACCCCCCCCACTTATGTAAAACCCCGTCAGGGGCCCTTCAGCGAAAAAAAAATTAAGATGATGTTAATGAAGATGACATACCTTTACTACACTCCACAGATATTGGCATCGACCCCAGACCAAATCGGCAACGACCCCAGACAAAATGAGAAGCGACCATTTCCCCATATTCACCAATATCATCGGATTTAGGGCCAATGGTTGACATTTCTGCAATGTGACTCGCTGGGACACGTACAGAACAGCACTGGACGAACCTTCTGTTGAGCTGTTGCAGACATGTTACGAAGTAACCGAGTAGCTACATCGCTACTGAAATTGCCCGATCATTTCCCTGCTCCTGGCTTGATGGTAAAGAACCTGTGTGCCGCACATAGAAGAGCGCAGCGGAAACTCATGAGGAAAAAAGGAAACATATCGGCGAAAACTGATTATAACCAGATAAACGCTCTCAATTTTCGCCACTCAAAAAAAAAAACTACGCAGAAGTGAATGGGCTGTTTTCTGAGAAAGGTTATGGCCGTTAACACTCTTGACAACAATATGAAAACTCATAAATATTCGTTCCGGAAAGATCTACTCTCTCAGACAATTCGAAGACTCGCTATGAAGCTGGGTAAAGGTGTGCAAACCGTTGCAGAAGATTTCACAGACGTATACTCATCTGGCAGACCAGCAGGAGTGGTGATACCTGTGCTATCCTATTTATCCCATACAATGAATCCGCCGTTCACATTTCCAGAGGTGGATATTGCGGTTAGCAAATTAAAACGTCTCTGTGCTGTGGGTCCCGATATGATCAGCAATAAAATGCTGACAAATCGTGTATGGAGCACAGGAGAGATTCCATTTGTATAGAAGACAGCATGGATGGTGCCAGAGCTGAAGCCCGGAAAAGACCCTGCGAGCCTCACCTCATATTGACCGATATTGTTAACATCACGCGCATCTAAGTTCATGGAAAAACTCAAATGCACGAGACTTACTTGGTACTTTGAGCAACAAGAAAGATGGCCCGCTTGTATGACGGGATTTCACACACGGCTGAACACCAAGGACAGTGTTTGAGACTTGCTGAGCCACATAGAGCCCCACAGTGTCAGCGGCCTGTCAACACTGGCCGTCTTCATGGACATTGTCAAAGCAAAGGACTGTGTGCTTCTAACAGGCATTGTCAACGGACTCCAAGCCATGTATGTTTCTGGAAATGCTCTTCGTTTATTACACGAATTTATCGGAGACAGGCGTGTCTGGTTTAAGCTTGGAAATGTCATGACCGAAGAGTGAAGCGTTTCCCTCGGCAATCCTCAAAGAATTGTTCTATTTCCTTTGCGTATTAACGCCGCCTCGGCTAGCCTTCCCGGCACTCTGAGAGTAGCACTGAAAGCAGTTAAAAATATCAATGTATGCCAGTGATATCTGCATCTGAATCTCAGGGTATGAACAGAAACGTCTGGCCCAGATAGCACAGGGCACCATTTCACTCATTGAACGCTATTTGTCGACATTCGGACTGCCTCTATCCGCGAATAAATCTGGCTTCATGCTCTTCCTAGGAGTTTTTACCAGAGAACAGCATGAATCTGCTCTTCATGCATGAATTTAATCTGACACGTTTTACCAGCAGCCGCTGATATTACCATCACCGAGCCAGTTTCAACGCTTGGAGGCAGTGCGCAGAAACGGTCTTAGATTGGCCATAGGAGTCCACACAAGAAGATCACACAAGAAGATCAGCGATGAAGCCGAGGCTCTACCAGTCCGTCTCTTGGTGAATCAGGCTTTGTTGACACAGCTATCAAGACTGGACGAGTCCTTCACAGAGACGGCCCTTTTTCGGTGGCTAAGATCAAGACCTGGCTCACATTTTTACGCGGCGCTGAACACACTTCGACATTTATGCTCGAAATCGTCTCATCGGATCATTATCAACCCGCCGTGGTTCTTTGTGGACGTTGCATGTAACTTAAGGGTTCCCACACTGCCCACAAAACGCACTGTTCTAGCTGAGGAAGCAACGTTTCTGGTGTTGGACCATTTGAGCACTATGTACCGTGGACACCTACACGTTTACACTGAGGGATTGGTGTGCACACCGACGGATAGCTGTGCAACGGCTTTCTGTGTACCCTCCGTGGGCTTCTCAGGGTCGCGCCGCCTGAGTTATGTTGTGTCGTCCACAACAGTAGAAACGCAGCAATCACTGCGTCTTTACAAAAATCGCAAACGCTTTCTTCACGAGATGTGGGAGGAATGATTGATTCACAGTCGGCGTTACAGCGACTTAATCGAGGGATACCTCAAAAAAATTCACAAGACAATCTCTGACGCTCAGTAAGCACCTGATCGGGAAGAGACTCACTGTAAAATTTCAGTGGGTCTGATCCAACGTGGGAATTCAAGGCAATAAAAAAGCTGATGCCCTTGCACGTGAAGCGCGAACTTGTGATCCAGAAATAAGAGCTCCTAAGTTTTACCAGAACGATAAGAATGTTATACGCAATCACTTCAGGACAATCTACAAGTCTCCGCATCAGTCATGCGTAATCCACGGACTTTCCAGAGCACAAGCGACGTTGCTTTATCGTATAAGAACTGACTTCGCAAACACACTAGCTTGGTCATTCAAGACTCGGTGAGGCGCTTCCCCGTTTTGTGTCGTTTGTGGTGACATCAGTGACATTGAGCATTTCACTTGACTGTACGCGCAGTTTGACATAGAAAGAACAGAGATGCTACGCAGCTTGAAGAAAGGTTTTCACGAGTACGGGGCATTGCAAGATGTCATTTTTCCTTAAGGACCCATGGAGACGAGGAAGATTGTGTAATGTATCCTGATGTCTTTCTTTTGAGACACTGGGCAGAGTGACATTTGGTGACAGACCCCTTTAAGAGTTCCTCAGCAGGAATGATTGCCGGCCCCCGCCTTTGCAACATCACCACCACCACCACCATAATACAACGTTTGACCTGCACTGAATTGGTAAAGTTAGAAGTACAAAAAAATTATGGTTTTTGTTCCTCCTTCATTCTCGTTAGGGCTCAGTCGGATATTCATTTATCATGCGCTTTTTTTGCAGAATACTATGGTTCCTCATTGTCATCGATTTCTTCTGAGTTGGTATTTTAAAAGCGCGAAACAAAGTCACAATACATATGGGCTTCTAAATAGATTTCTCACTGGACGTCGGGATTTCATCACACGACGTCGTAGCACTGCTGCTCTATTTACATTACGCGGAAGTTCGGTTTCGACTCATGGCGCGCCTGGACCGTTATTTGAATGCTTTATTTCAATTTACTTTGACACAGTGCGTCAGTACAGATTTATCTGGCGTACGACAACTGGGCATTATCTGAATAAAAGTTTTCAGTAACAAAAAGAATGAACACAAGGGCTGCCATAAATAAAACATGACCCAGAGGCCGTCAGGTGGAAATCGTGACATGCGTAACATGTATTGTTAAGACTACATGACACGCTAATGATGCCACCCCCCTATAATCCCCTGGAGTCTTAGAACGCAGTCTCCCCTATATATCTTGCTTTGAGAGGTAAGGGGGTTGAAGCGAATCCTCACCCCCTCCCCAGTGAAGAAGAGTCATATGCACGCCTGTCACTGTGGTAGTGCATTCTTTACTTTTGTGAAGTGCTAAACGTTGATTAGTTTTCTTTGAGGTAACTCAGCGTAACAGGAGTCTGCTTCGCTAGATGGTGCTATGACGCATGTGCTTGACAGCGAAAACAATACTGAAATTTTTCTCTCCATCTATTACCAGTAAGGACGACGGAAAGCACCTGCTAGTGCTCAGGACTCTCGAACGAACTCGAAAGACCTGAAAACTATTATCTCATCTGCGGCCGCACAGCCATTCTAGACGAGCTTCATCATCATCATCATCATCAGCCTGACTACGTCCACTGCAGGACAAAGGCCTCTCCCATGTTCCGCCAGTTAACCCGGTCTTGTGCTTGCTGCTGCCTATTTATACCCGCAAACTTCTTAATCTCATCTGCCCACCTAACCTTCTGTCTCCCCCTAACCCGCTCACCTTCTCTGGGAATCCAGTTAGTTCCCCTAATGACCAACGGTTATCTTGTATATGTGCTACATATACAGGATATGTTTGTGCTACCTATACAGGATATGTGTTTTCTTTCAAACCACTCAAAATTCGTAACAGCAAACAACTTTGACTCACATCCTTTACCTGCCCGTTCTGGTGTACCTCAGGGGTCTGTTCTCGGGTCACTTCTGTTTCTAAACGATATAAATGACTTACCGACTAATATTTATTCTTCAATTATTCTTTTTGCAGATGATTGTGTAATCTATTGCAAAATTAACGACAATAACTCTTGCCTTCAATCTTCAACAATGTCTCTTGCCTTCAATCCGAAATTAACAAGGTCATGAACTGGTGCAACACTTGGAACATGAAACTAAACATTAATAAGTGTAAGCACAAGCAAATTTCTCGAAATTCCAGCCCAGCTTCCCCTTACCACATTAACAATGTCTTTCTTGAAATGGTGCTCTCTTTTAAAATCCTAGATGTTCACATTTCTTCTAACCTGTCTTGGAAGTCTCATATTCATTATATAATAAATAACGCAGACCGCATGCTGGGTATATTCGCAGGAACTTCTATCATTCATCTAGATCAACAAAACTATTACCTTACAAAACACTGGTTCACTCAAAATTAGAGTATTCTGCATCTGTCTGGAGCCCTGGCATTGAATCACTCATTTCCGATTTGGAAGTTGTGCAGAACCGTGCCTTCCGTTTCATACTCTCCAACTATCGCCGAACAAGCAGCGTAACCACTATGAAATTAAGTTTGTCCCTCCCTCCTCTTTCTCATCGCAGGTCAGTAGCTTCATAATGTCTTTTTCACAAAATTTATTACAACAGCTATCGGAAACAGAAATTATTAACAAGGCCATCATACATATCAGCTCGCATTGATCACCGCAATAACGTTGGAGTTCCATCATGTCACACCAAATGTTTTAATGACTCATTCATACCTAGAACTTGTGTCTGTCGGAATGATCTTCCCCATGATATCGCTTATATAACTGATAATGATATGTTTCGTAAAACCATTCATCTTCTCTAAATGATCGTTTATACATATATATATGTTTGTAAATATGTATACATATATGTGTGTATATGTAAGCTTAATAATATTAGTATACCTTTTTCCTTATTGAATTGTTGTCCTTTATGCCTACTTTGTTTCACTTACTTATCTGCTGGGAGTTTTTTCTTGTTGTTTTACAATGCTTCCGTTATGTATATCCCCATTCTTCTCTGTATTGCCCTCAGGCTACGAGGGTACAATAAATAAATAAATAAATAAATAAGTAAAAAATAAATTATATTTGGACGTGTCATCTACTTTTGTCATCTATTCACGTCACCTGATACCAAACGTGGTATATGTGCAGCCAGCGAAACAGTCGCGAGCTTGCTGAGAGCGTAGCATGTAGTGAAGTTTTAAATGACATGCAGGCCTAGATTATCATGTTTGGACGTGTCATTTACCTACATCGTCTGTTCGCGGCATGTAATACTAAATTTGTTATCTGTGATGCTAGCAAAACTGAGTGAGCACGCTATGACCGTAGCATGTATACATGTTTAAATAACACGCATATCATGATTACCATGATTGAACGTGTCATTTACTTTCGTCGTTCATTCACATCACGTGATACCAAATTCGGTATATGTGACGTTAGCGAAACGGCTGCTAACACATCATGAGCGTGGTGTATATTGTTCTTACATGACACGCATGTCATTATTATCATGTTTTAACGTATCGTTTACCTTCGTCGTTCGTTTGCGTCATTTGGTGTATGTGAAGCTAGCGAAACAGCGACGGGATCATCATGAGCGTGGCATGTAGTCATGTTGTTACATAAAATGCATCTCATAATTGTCATGTTTTCCCCAATCACATACCTTTTTCGTCCATTCACGCCCCGTCACGGGGTGCGTGAGCACGTGCACCCCATCACGTCGATATGCATTGGCGCCTTGACTTTGGCATGCAGTCATGTTCTCACATGACACGCATCTCATGATTATCATGTTTGCACCAGTCACATACTTTTGTCATCCATTGGTGTTACGTAATACTCGATTTGGCATATGTGAAGCTAGCGAAACGGCTGCAAGCGCATCGTGAGTTTGACATGTATTCATGTTGTTACATGACATGTATGTCGCAGTTATCATGTTTGGATGGATAATTTACATATGTCATTCGTTCACGTCACGTAATGCCGAGCTTGATACATGTGAAGCTATCGAAATGGCTGCGAGCGCATCATGGGCGTAGCATTTGGTCATGTTGTTACATGAAACGCAACTTATCTTTATCATGTTTGCACCAGTATCACACCTTCGTCATCCATTCACGACCGGCAATATCAAATTGGTATAATTGAAGCTAGCGAACCAGCGGCCAGCACACCATGAGCGTGGCTTGTAGTCATGTCGTTACATGACACGCATCTCATGATTGACATGTTCGCTCCAGTCACATACCTTTGTCTTCCATTCTCATGCCGTAGTACCATATTTGGTATATGTGACGCTAGCGAAACAACCGCGAGCGCATCATGAGCGTGGAATGTAGTAATGTTTCACGACAAGCATGTCATGAACTTTATGTTAGGGTCTGTGGCTTTTGTTCGCCATGCAATCATGCCCTACCATACCAGTTTTGCAACATTCCATGTGAACGAAACTACCGCAACAGCTGAAGAACCATGAAATGTAAATCATATCATTCTTGACATACATGTCATCATTTTCATGTTATGACTAGTCCAATATATTCTTCATAGAGTCATGTTTTGCCATACCAAGTTTGGTATCGATACCATTATCAAAACGGCCAGGAGAGATCAAAGTCATAGGTGGCTATATAGATAGATAGATAGATAGATAGAGAGACAGCCACACAGACAGATAGATAGATAGATAGATAGATAGATAGATAGATAAATAGATAGATAGATAGATAGATACCCTCAAATCCGCCGAGTTCGCTAAGAAATGCCTCGCATTTATTACTTATCCGAATCTGGTCAATGCTTTTTATAAGCTTGTTTTTTGTGCCGATTTTTATTTGTCATAATAGTTTGTATCTTGCCAACAGTGCATGCCTAAATCAGCATTAGGTTACACTTACAATTGTAGATGACTCAGTAATTATGTGCTTGCATTTTCACATTCCTGGCTGTACAATGGAGCCGATACCTTTGTCAGGCCTTCCAGTCTTTAGCCCCCGATTTCCTTTTAAGTGAAAGGAAAAAGAAAGTTCACGTCTTTTTTTTTAGTTCAAATGGTGATTCGCGTTTCCAATACCAAATTTTCTCACCAACCATAAACTTTGCAAGAGTCTTGGGTAGCGTACCAGCGCTCTTTTAAAGGCATTTTAAATTAAAACTACCACGTGCGCTACAAAAAAAACATAGACCACCAGCAGCCTCTATTTTTCAAAATGCAAGAGTGAAAACCACGTGCGTGTTTACAGCCGCCATAGTTTTCATTACCGCTAGCATGCTGGCAATCCAGAAAAGAAACCAAAAGCCCGGGGCATAGAAACGAATGCTGGTAAAAGCAAAAAAAATATGTACAGCATATCTACGGTGCGAAGGATGATGTGTTTGGTGAAGCGCCCGCGCGTCCATCCGTGCGTCCTTCCGTGCGTCCTTTCTTCTCTCCGTTGGTGCGTCCGTCCGCCTTTCTGTCTGTCCGCCAGTGCTTGCGTCCATTCGTTCATCTTCCTGTCTGTCCATCCGTCCATCCATCGATATAGTGAACACTCCAAGTACAGTCATCTCGTATCCCTTCATCATTATTTATTATATAGCGTACCCCCTCCAGCGGATATTATATGTGCTGCCAATGACAGGCCTGCAGGCCCGTGTGTTCAGGTTTTGGTGCCCGTCAAAGAACCCTAGGTTGTCTAAACTTCCCGAGCCCTCAACTACGGCGTCTGTCATCATATGGTGAATCTGGGACGTAAACACCACATATCAATCAATCGATCAATCCATGACAGTTTGACCTGTGTGGTGTTAGAGTAGAGCCTCTGTGGCGTGTGTTTTATAATGGGTTGGTAAACTATACTTTTTATTATGAGGTCGAAGACAACAGTACGATGAGCCGAATGGACTATTGATAACATGAAAATCATGAAAGGTATCTCATTAACGACACGACTTACACGTCATGGTCTTTCTGCTCTCGCAGTGGTTTACTTCACATGACATATTCTAAAACTGCTATGGTACGACTTGACTGCTTGGCAAACGTAAATGAGAGACCCTAACGTGGAAATCATGACATGTATGTCATGGTTTACACGTTATGACTATAGTCATGCCTACACACCACGCTCATGGAGCACTCGCGGTCATTTAGCTAGCTTCATATATACGAAATTTAGTATTACAAGCGTGAATCAATGACGAAAGTACCTGACTGGTACAAACTTGATAATTCTACTTATGAGATGCGTGTAATGTAAGAAGATGACTACATGCCACGCTCATGATGCGCTTGCGGCCGATTCACTTGCTTCAAATATACAAAATTAGTCGTTATGTGACGTCAATGAATGACGAAGGTATATCACTGGTGCAAACATAATTATGACGCAAGTGTGAAGTAAGAACATGACATCATATCACGCTCATGATGCTCTCTT
Organism: Rhipicephalus annulatus; assembly: GCA_013436015.1. Classification (NCBI taxonomy): domain Eukaryota; kingdom Metazoa; phylum Arthropoda; class Arachnida; order Ixodida; family Ixodidae; genus Rhipicephalus; species Rhipicephalus annulatus. The sequence goes on from WOVY01013405.1 coordinate 78,121, forward strand.
GGCCCTATCGCTATAAATTATATATACATAATTCAATTTATTGATTGATATATGGGGTTTAACGTCCCAAAACCACTATATGATTATGAGAGACGCCGTAGTGGAGGGCTCCGGAAATTTAGACCACCTGGGGTTCTTTAACGTGCACCGAAATCTGAGCACACGGGCCTACAACATTTCCGCCTCCATCGGAAATGCAGCCGCCGCAGCCGGGAGTTGAACCCGCGCCCTGCGGGTCAGCAGCCGAGTACTTTCACCACTAGACCACCGCGGCGGGGATATATACCTAATAATTCAGTATTAGGTAACGTGAATGAACTGCAAAGTTCAGTGGCACGTACAAACATGATAATCATGACATGCGTGTCATGTAAAACATGACGACATGCTACGCTTGCTACGCTCATAGGGCGTTCGAAGCCCTATCGTTAGCTCCCCATATACCACATCTTGTAAGAGGTGCCATGAAGTAACGACGAAAGTAAATGACACGTCTAATCATGGTAATCATGATATGCATGTCATGTAAAACGTCACTACATGCGACGCTCATAGCGTACTTGCGACCATTTTGCTAGCTCCACATACCACGTAACGTCATACTGCATTTGGTATCGCGGGACGTGAATAGATGACTCAGTCAAATGACAAAATCACACATGATAATCATGGAAGTCTTGTACAGCATAATTTACGTGTGTGTTGTAACGTCGTACTCATTTTAGGGTGATATTGCAACATTTATCATTCGTGCTTCCCATATCATCGATTGTCATAGTACATGAGATCTGCCTTTTCTTTGTTGCGGCGCTTCAAGATTTGTAAATTGCTCTCACCCTCGGCTCTCTCTCTTTGATGGTCATGACGCGCACTTCAATGTAAAAGAAAGTGGAAACAAGAAGGAAAACACAGAGAAAGAAAGAAGGAAAGCAAGCAGGAAAAAAGAAAGAAAAAAAGAGTGTAGGAGAGAAGCAAAGAAAAAAAGAAAAAACAAAGAGCGAACGACAGAAAGAGAAAGAAAGAATGAAAGAAAGGCAGTACGAGGGTTAATGATCACTGGATCGTCGCCCAATCGCCATTATTAACTTCGTGAACGTACTGTGATCATTGTTCTCATCATGGACCCTGCCCGTCCCTAACCTGCGTGATGGCTGCCGAATTGAGTGCGTACAGCACTGTCAAATAGCGCGGACACACACGAACATATCGAGAAAATGAGATCGGTGCAAGATTTATTTTAAAAGATGATAGTCTTTCTTGGGGACCTTCGACGAAAAAATTTTTATCTGTCTGTCTGTCTGTACATTTGCATGTTTTTGCACCCTTGAGGATACCTCAAACGGCACTAAACGGCCAACCCCATCCGCAGCGCCTACCAGTATTGCTCAAGGTATAGCGTTCATAGGTGAGGGATTGTCAATTAAAAAGCAAATATTGAGCATATCTGAGGCTTAATAACAACACTTCCATATTTTTATATCTTCCTTTATACTAGAAGAGGCACACAAAAGTAACTCTAAGGACTATAGCATTTATCGCGCTGCGCTGACAGTGCAACGCGATGCTCAAAATGGTAAGCGTTTCGCACTCTTTGCTACGACGACACGCTGGTGGCACCTGCCCGTCGCTTTGCGTTCTACACCTTGATGATGATGATACATTTGTATTTATGAAAAAAAAGAAAAACAGAAGGGGAGATTGTCAAGGGAGGTTTCCCTACTCCAGGGCACCAGTGGCCGCTTCAGCTCCCCATTCTCGATCCAGGAGACCCCCTTGGGTCTTCAGGTCACCTCGGGCGAGCATGGCTTCCCAAGGCTCCCCCAGTAGCGTCAGTATCAGAGGCGACTGAACCTCTATAGGCTTGTTCCGGCAGTCCCATGTGACGTGTTGCAATATCGGTCGTGACTCGCACCACGGACCGTGGTTTAATATTGCCGCGCCCGAAACAAAGAACGAAGACGATGTGCGCGCCAACAGCCTCGTGAAAAGGAGGACTGAAGAAGACGACGTACTTTCGTTTTTGGCTCGCCTGCTCTTGGCTCCTGCATAAAATCACACGCCGTCTGTTCTCGGACTCAACGTCTCGGTGCACTGCTTACGTTGAACCGCGACACTGGTGGAGGCGCTGGATTGCAAGCCTGCTGATGCTCAACACCCCATCTGGGAGCCGTTCGTCAAGTCCCGACACGCGGCCATCTGTTACGACACCAGTGCACCGCTTCAGCCGCCGGTTGCTAGGCCTATCTCCAGAGCTGACCTCCTTCGACGAACATTCTACCTGGCATTACGTACCTCTACCAATGGCCTCCGCTAGCCAGCCACAGTTGGTCCAAGGGATACAAGGCAGCCCCGTTTCCAATCCAGCCCAGATAACACTTCTTCAGCACTTGTGCCTGATCGCTTCAGTGGTGCCCCACACGAAGATGTTGAAGATTGGCTTGAGCATTACGAACGCGTTCCGACATCAACCAGTGGAATGCTCAACAGAAGCTCGCCCGCACGTATTTCACTCTCGATGACGGCGCTCACACGTGGCTTGAAAATCGAGAAGGCCGTATATCCACATGGGATGACTTTCGTCAGCAGCTGATTGACACCTTTGCTAACGTCGACCGTCGAGAGCGGGCTCAGCAGCTGCTCGAGTTAAGGCTTCAAAAACCTAACGAAACTGTGGCAATGTTTGCTGAAGACGTGACGCGCCTCTGTCGTCGGGCTGATCCCAACATGTCCGAGGAGAAGAAGTTGCGCTACCTTATGGGTGGCGTGAAAGAACAACTGTTCGCTGGACTTGTGCGCAACCCCCCACTACCGTGGCCGATTTTATAAGAGAAGCCACTGCCATTGAGCGTGCTCTGCACCAAAGATCGAGGCAATATGATCGCTCGTCCACTACCACCCCAATCAACGCCGCTTTAGTGACTCTGGACAATCAGGGCTCCCTACGTGACCTTATCAGAGATATTGTCCGCGAAGAAATACAGAAGCTTTGGACTCCTCTAGTAAATACACCAGTGACCGCCGTTGCCGCGGTCGTTCGTGACGAACTTAGGCACGCTTTTTCAGCAGGTGATCTCGATCGCGATCAGCGTCAACTGAGTTACGCCGACGCTGTCCGCCGACCACCACCCGTCCCGCCCATTACATCATACTACCAGCCACCTACAGCCGCACCTTCGTCGCAACCATTCCAGGAGGCTTTCAGACGTCAGCCCATGTCTCCGATGTCTCCATGCCACCAGCCACCACTTGCCGCGCCTTACTCACCACCACGAGAGGACATAAGACGCCCACAATTTCGCAGAACGGACGCTTGGCGCACCGTCGATCGGCGCCCTCTCTGCTTCAACTGTGGTGGTGCCGGCCATATAGCTCGCTATTGTTGGTACCGCGACACATCGCTTCGCCCATCTCGGCCAGGGTACGACGGTCGCCGTGCCAATGACGACTACATTGTTCGCCATGACGACCCTGGTTTTCGAGGACCTTCAACAACGTGGTCTCCCTATCACGAGTCGCCTCCTCATCGCCAGCCCAATTCCGCCCACAGGTCACGCTCTCCATCCCCTGCTCAGACAACATCACCGAATCGACGTACTTTTGCTGACCTTCGGGGAACAAGGTCGCCCAGCCCTTACCGGGGAAACTAAAGGCGGCGATCTCTCGGGGTAAGGTCGCAGCCCGACCACAAGACGATAAAAGTCCCCAGTACTGCCGCGACAGAGCGACTTGACGCCGACGAATATTAACAACGACGAAATGGTGAGCGCGGACCTCCATGTAATTATTGACGGAGAGCAAGTGACGGCCTTAGTCGATACGGGTGCTGATTTTTCCATAATAAGTCGCAAGCTGGCTGATCATCTTAGAAAAGTAAGAACGCCATGGACAGGACCACATATAAAAACAGCGGGTGGTCAATTGCTGCTCCCTACTGAAAGATGCACTGCAAGAATCAGCATAGGGGACTCTTCTTTCGTCGCGACTTTCATTGTTCTCCCAGAGTGCTGCAAAGATTTAATTATAGGAATGGACTTTCTCAGGGAGCATGGCGCAATAATCAACATTCCGGACCGCGTGGTTTCATTTTACGAGAGTGCTCATGTGACTGATCCTACATTACCAGAGCACAAATCCTTTCGCCTGAAAGACCACAATATAGTCGTGCCGCCTCGATCGTGTATCCTCGTTTCAGTAGCATGTGACGTACCGTTCGACGGTGAAGGAGTCGCCGACCAAATAACCTCGCTGCTTTTCACTCACGGGATTTCCGTAGCACGAGGAATAGTCAATGTCACCGATGGCCGAACGAACTTGCTGTTGACCAATTTCACCTCCGAGCGACGGCACCTTCCAAAAGGCACAACGTTGGTACATTTCGACGAGATCGCAGATGTTCATGACTGCTTTTCAGCACTCGAAGCAACACCTGCACAAGACCCACGTGACCTAGCACCTAACCTTGACGTCATCCCTACTTTAACTCAGCAACAGCGGGAACGCCTGCTTGTGCTGCTAGACGAGTTCCCCGACTGTTTTGCGTCGACCTCGAAAGTTGGCCGGACGTCCTTGACCAAGCACCGAATCATCACAGAGGACACGGCTAGACCAATTCATCAAAATCCGTACCGTGTGGCTTCAAAAGAGCGAGAAGCGATAGAACAGCAGGTAACAAAAATGCTTGAAGACGACGTCATTCAACCGTCGAAAAGCCCCTGGGCATCACCTGTTGTTCTAGTGAAAAAGAAGGACGGCAGCCTGCGTTTCTGTGTGGACTATCGAAAGCTAAATCAGGTTACAAAAAAGGACGTGTACCCGCTTCCCCGCATAGATGATTCGATTGACAGGCTTCGAAACGCACGTTACTTCTCTTCCATGGACTTAAAGAGCGGATATTGGCAAATTGAAGTAGACGCCAGGGATCGTGAAAAAACCGCTTTCGTGACGCCAGACGGACTCTAAGAATTTAAGGTTTTACCATTTGGCTTGTGCTCCGCTCCTGCTACTTTCCAGCATCTCATGGATAGCGTTCTCTCTGGCCTTAAATGGAGAACCTGCCTAGTATACCTTGACGACATCATTGTGTTTTCTACAACGTTTGACGAACACCTTGAACGATTGCAAATGGTCTTGCAGGCCATACGGGCCGCAGGCCTGACGCTCAAGTCGGAAAAATGTCACTTCTGCTTTGAGGAACTGGAGTTTCTCGGCCATGTCGTCAGTTATGCAGGAGTTTGTCCAGACCCCGAAAAAGTTGCCGCCGTCGCACAGTTTCCAACACCATCAGATAAAAAGGCAGTGAGGCGTTTTCTGGGTCTCTGTGCATATTATCGGCGATTTATTCCAGATTTTGCACGCATTGCGTCACCTTTAACTCGTCTCACGAGGGATGACGTTGCATTTGTTTGGGGCGATGAACAGGAAGATGCTTTCAATGACTTGCGGCAACGTCTACAGACGACCCCCGTACTTGCCCATTTTGATGACACAGCCCCTACAGTGCTCCATACTGACGCCAGCAATGTTGGCCTCGGAGCTGTGCTTCTACAGCACCAGGATGACGAGGAAAGAGTGATTGCTTACGCAAGCAGAACTCTCTCACGCACAGAAGCAAATTACTCGACCACTGAAAAGGAATGCCTGGCCGTGGTGTGGGCAGTTATGAAATTTCGCCCATACCTGTACGGCCGCCCATTCAAGGTTATCAGTGACCACCATTCGTTGTGTTGGTTAACAAGTCTGAAAGATCCTTCCGGGCGATTGGCACGCTGGAGCCTTAGACTACAGGAGTTTGATATAACGATGGTGTATAAGTCGGGAAAACGACACACGGACGCCGACTGCCTATCTCGATCACCAATAGAGTCGGCTGATGCTTTTGATGAAGAAACAGCATTCCTCAGAATCCTCGACACGTCAACCATCGCAGATCACCAGCATGACGATCCTGAGCTACTTGGCTTAATTAATTATTTAGAAGGACGAAGCCAGAATGCACCCAAAGCCTTTACAAGAGGACTATCGTCGTTCTGTCTGCGAAACAATGTCGTTTACAAAATGAACTTCTCGTCAGACGGGTCCACCTACCTGCTTGTCGTCCCTACCACTCTTCGATCTGAGGTGTTGCAAGCGTGCCACAACGAGGTAACATCTGGACATTTAGGCTACACGCGCACACTGAGCAGAGTTCGAGGGAGATATTACTGGCCTAGACTCACCGCTACCGTGAAGCATCATGTTCGGACCTGCCTCGATTGCCAGCGGCGCAAGTCACCTCCAACGAAACGAGCCGGTTTGCTACACCCTGTCCAGATCCCGACAACGCCGTTTGACCAGATCGGAATGGACCTTTTGGGCCCACTTCCCACCTCTAGTGTTGGTAACCGTTGGGTTAAAGTGGCGACCGACTACCTTACTCGCTACGCCGAGACAAAAGCCATCCAGAGAGGCACAGCAGAGGAGGTAGCCCGGTTCTTCATAGAGAACATTGTGCTGAGACACGGTGCGCCATCGATCGTTATAACAGATCGCGGAACCGCATTCACGGCCGCGCTTTTAGATCATGTGTTGGTGCTCAGCGGTACTATTCATCGCAAGTCGACAGCTTACCATCCACAAACCAACGGGTTGACCGAGCGACTTAACAGAACTCTAGAAGACATGCTTTCAATGTATGTGGACTTCGAACACAAAAACTGGAACGAGATTCTCCCTTACATATCGTTCGCATACAATACTGCGAAACAAGAAACCACACGGATGACCCCATTCAGCCTTGTTTACGGACGAGAAGTAAGAACCATGTTAGACGCGATGCTGCCACACAAATGCGATGACAACGAAACGAGTGCTGACGTGTTTACTCAACGCGCAGAGAAAGCCAGGCAGCTCGCACGTCTGCGAATACACAAACAGCAAGAGTACGACGCAGGCCGCTATAACCAACGTCATACACCTATAACGTACGAAACCGGGGACAGGGTATGGGTGTGGACACCTGTACGAAGACGGGGACTATCCGAAAAATTGCTCAGAAGGTACTTCGGACCTTACCGAGTCCTGCGACGACTAAGTGACGTTACCTATGAAGTCGTCCCGGATAGCCCAAACTGTTCAAGGCGTCGCCAGCACCGACCTGAGCTTGTGCACGTAGTGCGCATTAAGCCATACGTCAGCGAGTGACTCTGCGAGGCACCGTCGCTTCTACAAAGTGACTTCTTGCGCAAATTACTGTCTCAGCTATAGCATCGGGGCGACGCTCTTTTAAGGGGAGGCAAATGCCGCGCTCGAAACAAAGAACGAAGACGATGTGCGCGCCAACAGCCTCGTGAAAAGGAGGACTGAAGAAGACGACGTACTTTCGTTTTTGGCTCGCCTGCTCTTGGCTCCTGCATAAAATCACACGCCGTCTGTTCTCGGACTCAACGTCTAGGTGCACTGCTTACGTTGAACCGCGACAATATGCATTAGGGTTTATGTGATGCCACCTTTACAAGTGCGGATAGGTGTTAACCTGAATTTGCCTCGGCTTGCGAGCTTCGTCAGCTTTAAACGATTGGTGTGGTGGGGCATCGCGCTGCCTTGTCTTTGTCTGGCGCACAGCAAAACTGTGCGCCTGCTCATTATCCGAGATACCCTCATGGCCTGGGCACCAAATTATAGCAAGGTCTTGTATCAGCCTCTCACCCAGTGTTTTCAAGGCGACATTCGGTATTGCACCACGGATAAACACTTTGCAGGCTTCCTGGGAATCAGACAAGACTAATTCGGAGGCGTTCTCTGCCTCTTTAGTGCAAGTGGCCAGCGCAATCACCACTGCCTCCACTGTCGCTGAAGAGGTTGTTTTAATTGACGCTGCAACAGTTTTAGAGGTATGCGGCATTGGTTGAACTGCTACTATGACGCAGCTCTCGTTTGACGAGCTTCCCTAACCAGAGTAGTAATGTTCTCCAAGCAGTGTTGTGGTCTAGTTGGGTATCCCAAGCGAGTGAGTGTTTCTCTGCCTACCTTTTTAAGCCATAGTCATTCCTTCTGCGAGAGAAGTGTTGCTGCCGCAAGCTCTTCGAAAATGTTGTACACACCAAGCACTTCGACTTTGTCATTGGGTGCAGTAAGCGGTATACCTAAGGCAGCTTTGTATGCTCCTCGTATTATAAAGTCCATCTCTTCAATTTTCATTGGTGTGAGCTCCTGCTATTGTAGTCCATATGTGACCCTACTAAGGATGAAGGCTTGTACCAAGCGTAGAGTTTCTTCTTCATTTAGCCCTTTGCCCTTTCCTATTATTCTGTGAATAACTTGAGCGATGTTTTTCGGTGTGAATTTCAGCATTTTGATTGTATAGCATGCTCTTTTGTTGCTTTGCAGCCATAAACCTAATATTCTCATAGTTTTTCTCACCGGCAGCGTTTGATCTACTAAGCTTATTTGTATGGCTAATTTTTTTCTATAACGCGGATAAATTCTGATTTATCTGGTGCACATGTCCTGCCATTATCTTCAGCAAACGCCTGGACGGTGTCGATCGCTTTTTGTAAAATTTGGTCTTTCTTTCCCAGTGAGTCTTTTTTGACGCACAGAGTGATATTAATGGCGTATAGCGCGAATTGGAGGTCAGCAATTGGCTCCAGCTGCTTCGCTAGTCGATGCATCGCCATATAAAAGAGTACTGGAGAAAGGACAGCACCTTGCGGTGTGCCTCTATTTGACATTGTAAATTTTTGGGAGCGTAAGTTTTCTATGTCAATGAATGCTGTGTGGTTCGAAAGAAATGATTTGATATAGAAAAATGTTCGACCCCCACAATTCAATGATTGACGTTCTTCCAGTAAAAGTTTACAAGAGATTATATTGAATGCCTGCCTCAAATCCAGCGCTGCGACTACGTTCTCGCCTTCAGTGCTTACATTTTGAATCACTTGATCTTTTATTCGCAGGAATATATCCTGCGTAAATAAATGCTGTCTGAATCCTTACCACCTTCGAGACTGGCGTGCATCTTTCTCTGCGGGCGCGCACGCCTTCATTTTCGAAGATAACTGCCAGATGGCGCTAGTGTCTAACGTGCTTTGACGCGCTCGTTCGCGTCCGTTACACGCTCGAGGAACTTTAACGCAGCGCCTCCAGAATACCAATCACCGATTTCCTTGCGCAGAACATCAAATGAACGTCTTGTTCTCTTTTTCCAGACGCAAGACTATCGTCTTTCGACGACATTTACAGTGTAACATGCAGATTCGGGTCAATTTTTTGTTGTTGTTCTCAATTTCTTCAAGTTACGGACCACAAGTCAAGAGGCACACGCTTGCTCACTTCATTTGCGGCCTAAGCAGCCGTCTCGAGTACAATGAAGCTGTTTCTATACAGTAACGACAGTGCGCTCCGCCTGAGGGCGTCACAAGCCAACTCTTCAAAGCGCGTTTCGCTGCATACTCATTGAATTGTAAATCAGATGACCGCGACCGCTCTTTTCTGCGAGTTAGTTCTTACGAATGTAGGATGCGGTGAGAGTAGTAGAGAAGCGTGTGGGGACAGTCTGGCTTTTCAGTAGCTCATGAATTGGGCAGTGAATAAGCATACGCCAGGCTACAAATATGTAATCTTTTATAGGCTTGAATACCTTACAATAAATGCATTCGAAAGCAATTGAGGCTCGTGTGTTTCGATTTCCCGCTTAGGTGCACGTGAAGAAAACCCCAGATGAAACAAAGTCGCGCATTCTTTCACTACAGCGTACGTCATAATCGTATCGTGATTCTGGGGTGATAAACCGCTTAATCGCGTGGTTGCCAAACTCTTCCCCGGAACCGCCATATGTTCAGTCTCCATAACCATGAGATTATCAGCCACCTTGGAGTGGCTGAGTCCATCGGCGCTGCTGCGTGTGTATAGTGTTTTAGTGCCAGGGCCGGAAAGCTGTTTACGCTTTTCGTATTTCACATCAGTGAAGCTTGGAGCGCAAAGGAATACAAGAGCGTGGCTATCTACGGCACTTGCGGTTTCCAGCACCGAATCTCTTTGTTATCTGAATAGACGTGTCTTTATGACAGCTTACTTTTACTTCCAGTCAAGTCAACACCCTGTAGACTGTCTAAGGCATCTTCAATTCATCCTCTCTGAGCGTCACTTCACTACGTTGTATCTGCTTTGTTGGCGCTTCTGGTAAAAAGGAGGCAGTATGAACCAGTTGATTCACAACACGTGGTATATACGTACACTAAAGAGTGAATGGCAATGTCCATTTCTGAAAACGTGTCTTCAGCGCCCGTCATAGTGCGGTGACATCATCGATGACATCACTGCCTTAGCTAGTCCATGGTCAATTTCACACTGCTCACTCACGAAGCCTGTGATCGCTGTCTGGTCTTGTCATTAATTCAAGTAGCTTCCTGGGTAGGCACCTCACTTGAATATACGTGTCGCAGTGAGTTTCCCGGGCGTATTTTTCCGCGTTCTCTCCTGCCTGCTTTTACGAAGTGTTTTTATTTTAGCTTGGTGAGCTGGTGCAACGTTCGCACATAGCGAGCATGCATGCTGTACTGTTGTGTGTCGTTTTGGAAGTCGTGAGCTGGGAATACTGTTGGCATGTCATTTCACCAACTACCTGTTAATCAAGAATGCTCAAAGTGTCAGAACAACATTTCCTGAGGAAAGCTCGTGATTAATGTCAAGTTTATTTCGATAACCATAATATAATTCTGAAGGACGCTGCAGTGGAAAGCTCCCGGACTTTCAGCCACCTGCAGTTTTAACGAGAACCTAAGCGAGAAATCTAAACACACGAAATTCAAGCATTTTTGAATGCATTGAATATAAGGTGTTCAATCCCTAAAAAAATAGGACTTTTATAGCCTTGCGTAAGCGTATTCATTGTCCAATTCATAAGCGCCCAGAAACCCAGTCTGTTCCGCAGGCTCCTTTACTCCTCTCGTCGCATCCTACAATCTAAAGAACCAACTCGCACCGTCGTATGCAGCAAGCCTTTTTTTGTGACTGTACCAAGGGACGCAATATTAGAAGCAAAATTACTTCCGCTGTAGTGCCAACTGTATTTCAAAGATACCCGTCATACCTTGTGCCCTCTGCAACGTTACCACGCAAAGAATCATCGGCTCGAAAATAAAGCCAAATTATTGAAATCAGGGCAGAGCGACAATATCCCGAGTATGTTGTTTTGGAGTCGTCGAAACGTGAAACCGAACGGAAGTCCAGAAAATGCGCACACGCAAACAGGCAACGCCCAGCGAGTCCTGCGGCACATGTCACAAACTTTTTCTCAAAAAAAAAGAATGAGATTCACGTGATTTATTACTCTTGTCAAATAAGGATTTATGTTCGCCTACATATCTGAACATGACGCACGAATGTATATGTGCGCTCTAAGAAATATTCTGACTCACTTATTCAGACTCACTATAAACAAAAAAAATTGCTGTACTTTGACCGCGTTGATGCTCTCCCGAAATGATAATTGTCATAAATGCTTGATACCACGTTTTTGTTGCATTGCTACCAACAGGAAGTGCACCAGCAGGTAGCAACTTGCACACTTCTTGCTCGTGCTAGCCCCCTCAATTGCGGCGTTGAGGTGGCTCGGAGTGCCCCCGCGAGAGTGTGGTGATACGTAGAAACAGCTGACCTGGTTGCTTGGGCGAGGTGGTACAACTTGATTCAAATAAAAAACAGTGCCAATATTGAGGTACAAGAAAAAGAGGAGACAGACAGCAGCACTGTCTTACAACAAGAGTTATTTGCTGCAACCGCGTAATATATACTTGAGCAGAATCTGACAAATAGAAGAAATGACAATTAAAAAGAGAATTTATCTAACAACCGAGTAATAATTGTAATAACGCGACATGAAGAACACGTGTGCCAACGTTCCGAAGAAAATTCTATTTCTTTTTGTGATAGAGCAATCGAAACAGCCCCCCCCCCCCGTGTTCACGCCGTAAAGGAAGCGAGCGCGTGCATCCAGACCGGCTGTGTCTGAAGTTCGACCACGTGCTCCATATTTTCGTACATTACCGCAATTTCAAACATACGTGACAATGCAAAAAGGCATAAGGAAATATGGATACACGAATTTAGATTCAGCACGCACCCGAACGTTTGCACTAGCCCCTAATACTAAGCGAATAGTCATTTGACTCTTCTCCATCCTCGATCGATTGCCACGCATGTGATTTAACATGGCACGTGCAATCGAAATGCATGTCGATACACTCTTTTCATAGAGCCATAAAAAAGAAAAGGAGCAAGTTAACGTGTCAATTCAAAAAGTGCCACGATTTACCTGGATTCTTAACTTTTAAATAGAACTAAGCCTTCTTACTGGGGTTCTGGGCACTCAGAGCTTTACTAGAAAGAAAAAAAGGAGTATGCCTTATTTTTTTTTATGAGTATTCACATGCCCTGTGTTAGACTATCGTTAAAGAGATGCGTGAACACTGTTTGGTGATCATTACGCTCTCGTCGTAGAGCCGTTCTATAAACCCCAAAAAACAGCTACAACTTGATGAGAGCTAGATGGTCCATATTTAGAACAAAGACAATAACAGCGTGAAGTAGGAAAAAGGGAAAATGAAAAACCCAGGATACTCTTGTCCTGTTGTCTTCGTCCTTCATGTTTCTTTCGCTCTTTCACTTTCTATCTTCAAAAAATAAAAAAGCATAGGCTTCATACAGATGACAAGAGAGAACTCACATAAAAAGTTAACAAATATGTTTGTTTTTCCTTACAACGACAGAACTCTTCACGTAAAGAATGCTACTTAAGCAGGTTTTGTTTGTTCCTTCCATTTGCGGTCATGGAGTTCTGATAAATAACCTTACTCTCGTTGAAGTTTGAAAGGAAGGCAGTCTAGCGTTTGTACGAAGTTCTTCACGACTTCTTGTGAATTACAAATGCGTGTACTTTGTTTGCAACGTATCGCCTTTGTGGTTCCCAGTCACTTCATTACGTCTCTCTTCTTTTATCTGGGGCAGCAGTCAAAACAGTTGTATCGCCCATTTCAGATATTCAAGGGAATATAATAGCACATGTAATCTTCATCATTTCTCAGTGTCAGTGCCTAAAGCATAAGTCAGTTATGTCGAAAGCATGTTACTATTGTAGTTTTAAGCACCATTGTTTGTGGTTTTGAAGAACATGTCACTACTATCTGTCAATTGTGGCGTCTCTATCGTCAATGTCACTGCGATAATTGGTTTGCCTGAAGATACTGATCATTTCCAAAACCTGCCACTCCAAGATGCCGAAAGTAAAAGAAAATCGCTGGTTTGTTGAAGGCATAAAATAAGCGCTAAGTAAATCGTACTGTAGTTGCTAAGTATGCAGAATAATGAACGTACTGAAGTTAAAAATTTCCAGCCATCTGAATATTCATTGGGAGATGGGTCTGGTCTGCTGAGACAAAGCTATGAATTATGATTATCCTTGAAACCTGTAGTAAGATTATGGTATTGATAAAAAAACAATCAGGTCAGAGCGAAACGCACATACTCTATACAAAGAGCGAGCGAAAAGGGTGTCTTTTTGTCCCAGAACAATATTCGTCCTCTATATTGCGTTCCATCCTTGCGCTATCGCCCCACGCCCGGTACATTCCGGTCACGATCGACATGCCCATTATCAGGGTTACATTGCATTCTCAATAGGAAAGTGGCCAGCGCCGAGTTTTCAAGAAAGGAATCGCACACAAGCCTGATGACGATTATTGTTGTGGGACAAAAAGGCACCCTTTTTACTCGATATTTTTTTAGAGTGCAGCACAGTGAAAGCTGAAAGAGTGGACTTTCTAAAGCATTTTTGATACACTGCTTTGGTGACTGCTACAAGCACACTTGCAGGTTGTCCATTGGGCCATAAATCATCCTAATTATGGTGTAGCCGAGAGATATTTTCTTGTTTGTTGATGTATCTAACAAAAATGATTAATTATGGCTTCGTAATTATGCCTGTTTAAGAAAAAGGCACGCACGCATCCCTCCGCCTTGACGTGTACGATGCCTTCTACGCCTTCAGGCTTGCCCATGCGGAGCCTGTTCGGGGGTTCTTAGCCGAGCATTGAATGAGTTTAGCTTTGTAGTTAGAGTGTCCGAGTCTCTAGTTTATCTGTTTCTGAATCTGACGCTATATATGCTGCTGATGTCGATTACTTCTCCTGGCCAGGGACGATTCGCCAGGTCAGCGTCCCTGCCGCGTAATGAATTGCCACTAGGCTTCTTTTTCCGTAGTGGTATCCACAGCGTTCCCGCGGCACTGGAACATACAAATGAAGGCTTCCTCGCACTTCCGAACCCTGAGGTGGTCTAAAAGAAACCTAAAGCGACATCTAATCATTTCCAGACCATCACGAATGTGCGCCCTTTTGGGTGAGGAGGTATCTAGTGTATGTTGCCGGACGAGACTTCCGTCCAAGGTCTTCTCAAATGCACCTCGTTTACCGCTTCACCACTGAGTGCTTTCATTCTGCATCACCTTGCATGTACCAAAGACCTTGTACGGAGAGTAGACTCCAAGTAGAGTCCAGCTGAAACCCTAGACAGGTTCTCTGGGGAACGCGTAATTTCGACTTGCTGATGCAATCGCCTAATCAACAACGAGAAGGTACCAACCGAAACTATCATCGCGACCTTCGTGGGCACGACATGGCCGTCCGAAATAGTTATGGCCATTGATCTTTCACGTAAAGCAACCACCTTTTGACCGATTAAGTGCAAATACTGCTGGATATTCGGGTACTTTGAGGGTGAATGTAAAACTAACATTCGTTGTTGCACCTTCGGAGAGAGTCATTCTTCAGGCAAGTGTACTGCAACAGCGGAAAAGTGTTGTCTCTGGGGGATTCACTGCGCCAACAACAAGTTATTCAACGCTGCCGCTGCTCTCGAAGGAAAGCCATTGACATAGTTAGAGAAAGGTCTTTTAGATATACTGGTATTACAGCGCGCTACACTTCCAGTATAGACTCAAATCTGTCGCAGGCAAAAAAAACTGCTGTGGTAAAGCCAGTGATTAAGGCTATAGATAAGCTCATGTCTAACCTTACTGACCATTTGAATAAACTTCTTGCCAACCAGATTATAACAATCTGACAGCGTTGATCTGCGAGCGAGCTCCTACAATGTTGCCAACATTGCGTGCCGTTACCGCCGTGTTGGATGTAGCTGGCTCGCACGGCCTTTAAGACTGCTCATTTGAGCAACGCAGAGACCTCAGGAGCACACTCCTGGAGCTCTCAGACCAGCTCTACAGCTATGTCTCAGTGGTATCTGTATTCTCACGATCCACGCCACCATCGCCGGCCATTTACGTACTGCCGGAATTCAACGGGTTCCGGGACGTCACCGACAGCTGGATGCCAACCGTCAACGCACTAGCCATGCGTGTGGCCTAGACAGAGCATCAAAAATGGTCCGTGGTCCAAGACCGTCTTCAGGAAAATGCAGAGGCGTGGCACCGGTATGAAAGCTGGAAGCAGCAGTCATAGGCGCAGTGGAGCTCCAAGCTCATAGCTGTATTCGATCCGATTCCCTGTGCTTCCTGCCCATGCAACTCGATCTTCTCTGAGGACAGAACTCGGGAGAAGCCCGACCTATAGGATGCGATTTGAGCCCCTACTATTCTGTCATCTCTCCGTGATTAAGACGTAAAGAACAATCACGACGGTGTAACTCTGCCTTGCACAGGCATGTCTGTTGTCGTATTTGGAGCTCCTGAGGTGCACCGGCCCGACGATGCAGATGTGTACGGCGGGTCCCTAACGACAAGCTTTGCGTAACGCTCCAGAACAGGTCTTAACGCAGGCTCTGCGGCGTACCTAGAGGCACCGGCCCTCATTCTACTGGAAATCCTACCACATAATGAGGTAGGTCTCTCCACTGTGTCTAATAACACCCATCACACCAGACATGAGCGGATACGCGTGCGACGCATGCACTGCCCGTATAGGTAGAGTCTCCAATTTTCGGAACGGCTTCTATTGAGGATCTCCCGCCAATATGCAGAATGGCTTCGGGAATCGCTTACTTGATAGCGTCCAGGAGCCCCATAGCGAAAACGATGTGCAAGTCATGGACTAGCCGTACCTCGGCGGGGAAGCCATGCTTCGTGTCAGCATGAAGAATTCACCCCACGTTTGTGCAGATGTCTGATCGCACCGGAAAACATCCCTCGATCCGCCGAAAAATACGTAGACGGCCGCGTTTGATGCTACTTGTTTAGTTGCCGGATCCTTCATTTCCTGTGCTGTTTACTAAATTATGGCGGGACAAAGGAAATTATTCTGTGATCAGCCAGCGATCATGTCGATATAGTCTGGGCCACCCGCCACAACCATCTCCATGAAAACCACGCCACCGCAGGAGACTTCCACTACCACGCGAATGCCTGCTCAGTCCACCAAAAGAAAATTGAAGTTGAACGGCGTTTTCTCATTAGTCGCCGCGTGGCCAAGATTGTAGACTGCCACGCGACACTCAATGTGGTTCCGTGTAGTCATTATCAACAAAAGAACCAACCAGGACCCAGTCCTCACCACGACATGGGGAACAACCCAGGCGACACAGCCAGTGTCGGCTGCCGGAGCCTATTTCGACAAACTTCCAGCGTGGTCGGGGCCGACCACAACAATGCAGCCAACCTCGGCCACCTGAAGCACTGTCAACTGCTGCAGCTAGCCTCACCCACATAAACATTGTCGTGTGGCCCATCGACAATTCTTGCAGTTATGGCCGAGTGTGATAACGAATACCAAAGCTAGCACTCTGCCACAGACGCGGATGCTAGGTGAGCGAGGCAGATGAGGAAGAAGATACAGAATAGAACAGCTAGCCCTTGATTGGGTGCTGTCTCTGTCACACACACACACACACACACACATATATATATATATATATATATATATATATATATATATATATATATATATATATATTACAACCGCTTTGGTTTGTATTATTGAAGTCATTCCGGAGTTTTCGCTAAATAGTACAAAAAATGGCACTTTATATACGGCAAACTGCCTCTACGGCGGCATAAAGGACGAGTGCGAAACGACTGGAGCGACTGCCAACTAATTCTTATAAAAAGCTGTGCCTTTTAAATAAAGACCATCTATACACAACAGAGATATCCAAATAAGGCTTGCTGGGAAAGCATTGTCAGCTAAAGAAGCCGCAGCAACGTGTGCTATTCTGCGCGGTATAAGCAGTGGATATAAATCAGGGGTACAACAAAAGCTCCAGTCATAAAAGTTAATTTTATAATTTTACCAACTGGTGCTATCCGCTATATTAGTGTATCAGACACGCGGTGAAAGTTTACTACGTCCGTGGCAGAGAGAGGAGCATGCCCGTCATCGTGTTCGTATGGAATATACCAAGTTGGCAACATGGCAGCCTGTCACTGAATTCAGATCTACCGCGGTGCACTGGCTTCTAAAGGAATGCGAGATAAAAATGCTTTTTCTCAAGCTGCTTCATACAGCCCTCAATTTAATCCTGACGCCAGGCAGAGAAATCACCTAAATTGAACTGACCCCATACAGTAATAGTACTAGACCGAAGTTGCTACTAGTGACCCACATTCCTACCCATGTAGCGATGCCTGCAGACCACAACCAACTTTCCTTTTACAGCGTATAACTTTCCAGATAATTATGCCGGGCCAGTTCGATATTACGTTTCTGCCAGGCAAATGCAATAATAATGCAAAGTCAAGGCCAGACCACCTCTAGAAGATGTATGTGGTGGCCTGGTAGTAAAGCCATTCAGAACTGGTTCTTCTCTGACGCACTCGATGCCCGTCTAATATCAATCGCTCAGTCTATATAGGCCGTGTTCCTTATATCTGCAACCCCATATATTCGCCATGTCCGTAACGTTTCCTGGCTTCTTTATATACTACTGATACCTCTTTTAACTAAGCGCTAAAATAACCCAATAACCTGAACTTTACCAAGCACTAACGACCGTAAACTGTCAAAACATTTGCCTATAGTTTTTTGTAAAAGTGAACTAATAATAATTGCTTAGATTATGGTAAAGTTTGAAATACAAGAACCACTTTACTTGCCGTGGTCACCACGAGCGCCGTTTCTAGGTGTTGACCATTTGGTTCTGAGGATTCGTGATTCATAGTATATAGTTCAGGCGTCATCAATGCCTAGTTTTATGTGCAAACGAAAACCACTTCATAGCGTGCACTACTCGTCACTTGCACACTGAGCTAGCTGAAGAGAGCACTAACTGTCATTTTGTCTGATTTGGATTAACCGTCGATAGCTCCAATACGCACCGAGCAAGCACCACGTTCATCCCTGGCTCGACTAGTGACCGAAAACCGCTAAGGGCAAACTTCAAGGCCGAAATGTCTGCAGCAACTAAATTTGCACGGGTCCGTCAGCTGATAAAGAGTCGTTACTACCAGCCTCAATTCTTGCTCTGCCGGCAATATCAATATCCAGGCATTCCGGACAGATAGGCTTCCACAACTTGCCCCCTAATTTCCAAACCCACTGCTTGGAGGTAATTCTCGAAGTGTCTGTGCAAGCGTTCAACCACAGGTGTAGCGTACAAGACAGTCAAGCGGACTCACTGTCACTGCTTGAAATGATGGTTGCCACAAAGGTGACAAATAGCACAATGTGGTGGCCGTAGCTCCGGCAGCCTAACAGCAATCACCAAGAAGTGGAACCGCTAAACATGTATGCCTTGTATCAAGAGGGTAATCTTATCAAAGAAATCTCACCCACACGCTACCCCCTTAAATAGTGTCTTGCCGCCTTTATCATCAGTATCTACGGATGTGACTGGTGATGCAACGCACAAAAAAGAAGGAACTTGCAGCCTGCGCGTAGTTAACGGACTCGAAGTGTTGAAGAAGCATCTATGGCTGTCGTTGCCAGCAACAGTGTGGGATATGTCACGGTCGACTCATTCATTTGTTTGTAACTCGGCGACGCGATGAGCTTTCGCATTCGTTATGGGTTCCGGACGCTTGTATGACTGCCAACTTACACGAGCGCATGCCAGAACATATTTAAAACACGTCACTGATCCTGCTACCGCGCGGTAACCGCCTCACTTCACAGAACTTCTTCACCACGGACTGTTTTCTTGCACTACATTCATCATAATTCCGGTTTCTTCAATAACTGACTGCATTCGTAATGCTACAATATTGCCTTCAGTACAGACCAGAATTTGACTCGCCTATACTGGGCATCAAATTTTGGTGGAGGGCGGCTGGCTGCAAAGAATTAACTGCCACGAAAATGTCTTCAGCTTATGCTGACTGTATTGTCCACGAGTTTTTCATCGCAATTATTTATGACGGAACAAAGCACGCAGCCCCTAGCACTCTGAGTGCTGATGAAGGAGAGTTGGGGTGAAAATTACGTACGCTTTCTCTACGTGGTGTGCGAGCGCCGAAACATAATCGCTAGCCTATACCGGCAATCTCATTCCAATACGAAAAATATGAAGATGCTCATAGACGTTCAGTACAAAGAGAAGAAACGAAGAAAAAAATGCTCAATCTCACAAACTGGTTGCAGCAGGATCGAATATACTAAGTGTAGCATGGAGACCAACATGTGCTTGCTATGCGATTGCCCTATGATTGACAGGGTTATTTAGCTATCGTTTGCTTGCCCATGTTACCTAACACCACTGAACGATACCCTTTTCCCACTTTGCATGTATAGTAGTGTTTATAGTTAGAGTAAACACGGCTCAGCGCAGCCGTGTGCCGTGCAGCGCTAGTACAGCTGGCGCATGTGCATTGAGCCACATAGTAGTGCGCCAAAGGCACTTTGCGTCGTCTACATCACTCGACATCGTCGCTCCATGGTAGTCAGGGATTGCGTTCATTTGCATGCTGCAAAGCAACAACGGGGCACTCATTTGCGCCTGCGCCAATTCAGTTTGATGCGCCGCCACACCGTAGAATATGGCTCGCTGTAAAGCGCTGCCATGCGGAGGCGTGTTTACCTGAAGAGTCATCCATTCGTTGCAGTATATATAGTGGTAACACTCTAAAACGGCCTGCCATAGCCACCCTATGCATCAAAAATGTCTCAACACAAGTTCTCATCACCCGATGGAGCAAATGTTTTACGAACAGGTAATACGTCTGGCAACGGATTACTCCCCTATAACTGTTAAGAAGTGGTAATCGAGACAAAGGTAAAACAAACTTGCAACAAGCAGCTGAAGAACGATTTTGCAGTATTAACAGTACTACTAATGACGACCTTAAGACAGTAGAAGTCATGCCGTACATCCACAAAGTATCACATAATATGTAAAAGCTTGCCACATAGCGTTGTGTGCGCGTTTCGTTTTCGACGCCATGCAAAATATCAAGTCTCTGTGGCATGATAGATTGGCAAAAACCTAGGAGTGCTTTCTGTATTGGGAATAAATGTCGCTTCACTTCGGGCATCACAAAGGCTATTTATCGCATGGTTGCATGTGTGTAGGACGAACGATAGGATGCATTACATCAGCTTAAAAGGAAATCATCTGGTCAAGAGGAGGAGCGAATCTGCCGACTTATTGTCGGGTATGTTTCCCTTCGTATGATCTGAAGGGCACGTAAATTATTAGTAAGAGAGCCACCCAATAGAAACGCGATGAAAAAGAAGCATTCGGGAAACATGGTTCGAAGAATTGTAGTAAGAAACTTTCGATATCGCTATGAAATAAAGGGATTATCTTTAATAAGAAGTATTTGGTTAATGATGTCCTTTTCCCCTTTTTGTCAACAAATGTTTATAAGAATCATATACGGCTGTTTAACGCATGTCTGTGCGTGCATAGCTCAAGCACCACATCCTAACGTTTCGCTCAATAAAAAGTAAAAGACAGTCACCTTTCACTCACATCGATTCCCAAGGTACGTGGGTTCTTCTCAATTTCTTTTTAAATTGTAGTTATGAGATGGGTGCAGCAAAAAGCTTAGTGTGCTTGCCGGAAATATTTCAAGCTTAATTTTTAACTGCTTTGCCACCTATGCTTTCCAACAAAGTTTCCCAGCCATGGCTGCAAGCCGCTCATTGTGCTGGCGGTGACGCTGCACTGCAGGAGGCTATTCAGCATCCCCGCAATTCTATTAGCAGCACCAACGAAGGTTTTCCACTTTACAAGGGATTAGGTTTCGGGTGCTCGATTGTCGCTATACGTGGACGACGGCGTTAATCAAATAAGCGAGACAGGCTCGTTCAATATTCCGCCCCCGTAGACGCTCGCTTACGTAATGACTCGACAGGTTGCTGGTTGCCATGGGGAAGATTACCACTGTAATGAATTTTAACTTCCCTTAAGATTCATAAACCCCATCTAAGTTGCTTATTGGTTTATTTTGAGCGGGAACTAAGTCTGTGCTTTGCATGTGCAGAATTGTGGGACCCGGAGAACGCTGAGGTGTCAGCATTGACGTGCGTAAAGATGGAGAGAATGTGGGGACAAGAGAGCAGGGCCGAACATTTCTCTCTAGATTGCGTTATGACCACAACAGCCTCGGTTTAGGATGGTTGGAAACAGGGGACGTGTTGGCGCTGTGGTTAGACTTCAGCTATATTGCGGACTCCCTCCCCCTAAATCATAAAGAGGATCCTGCGCCCACTCAAAGTGCCAATAAGGCCACAAAAGCCACTGGAGTCCCACAAGTGCTTTAATAACTAACCTGCTTCATAGGTCGACAGCAAGCGAAACAGTGACATACTTCTCTAAAGGTCAGGTACTCGCTCTTTGTGTCAATTCGCTAAATATTTACTAGGCGTCGAAAGAACGTGTTTCTTACGCATATACAATTATTCGATTAGAAAGTGCCCTTCGCTCTTGAATATAATCAGATGACATTAAGCGTACTTTGTTGCTCTGATACTTATGTATTATTTTTTGAAATTGAAAGCTGACAGACAGATCACATAATCCGAGTGTCCTGGATAACAGGCCAATGTATTAAAAGGGAGCCACGCTTGAATGCCATCGTCTTCCAACCCATTTCAACTCTTTTTTTTTGTACATAATCGCGAATAAGTTACCAAAGCAAACTAACGTACCAAACATGTTTTCACCTTGGCTTTCGCTCACCTTGTGAACGGCCGCAAATATGGAAGTCAAATCTGGGTGTCGAAACCCGAAGGGCTGCTAGTATCGAACATGCGCTTAACACTTGTCACATGAACGCCAAAAATCATGAAATTTCCGCGTTGCCTTTCAGTTGAAACACTGTCGTAGGAAGCTTCACTTCAAACTCGAGAAAGAGCTGAAGTAGTAGAAGGTTACGTAGAGTGCGATTTACAATAAATTGCGGCTAGTTCAACCGAAACAGAGTGATTTCGCGGATGAAGACACCTGCCTTCTTTGAAATCAGCACAGGCACAACACCATTCCCTTTCTTTCGCACCTATCAATGGTTCAAGCCGTCAAGTGCTTTCAACGGCCAATTTGTCTTAGAAGTTTTGGCCAGGTGGTGATGTATACTTGGTAAGATGAAGCGCAATGAAGGAGACAGAAAAAGAGACGTTTTTTCAAAAATATCGCCGCGCCAAGACAATATGCGCATAAGCACAAGACATTCCATAACGCGAGCGTCTCGGTCAGTTGTCTCTGTCAGTTGTTCTTTGTCGTTGACAACGACAAAAACAGCTGACAGAGACACGCGCGGGGTACATGTGCACTTCTTGGTCAAGAAAGCATGTGAAAACTGAATACACATAAATGTTCAATTGATAAAGGACTCTTAAATACGCATTTGAGCAAGTAGTAGCGGGAAAAAAGATAAGTAGGCCAATAAATAGACACCACCTAAAATAGATGCAAACTATGCAAACGCACTTGCAAACGCACTTGCTTCTCTAAGTGAGCCAATTAATCGACACTCATGCACAAGTTGGATCTAGTACTCAATCAAAACGGTTTCTTAAATCTCTCCTTCTACTTTGATGTCTCTGCGACCTGCTAAATCCAATATCATCAACTGGGGGTAACAACTGTTAATTTTGCAATGTAAAACAAAATTCAACACCTCTTTTGACTCCAAGCACCTATCTTACTTTCGTAGCATGTAATTAACGCAGGGACCAGTATGTCCCCGGTAAACACAACCAAACCTCACTGGAGTTTGGTACACGATGAACTCCACTCGTTCACGCGAAAAGCATCAGCCATTATTGGCTTATAGTGCTTAAGCATATGTCAGTATGTACTGGATCTACAAACAAGCAACTACATTCGGATAAGACATTGTCCAAATAAAAAGGCAGAACTATTTGAAAAGGCAAGTGTGCTTGCCCCATATTTATTGCTGCGTCATCGAATTCTGAGTGTTTTCTTTTTTACATTATCACTTACACGCCCAGGCACGCGTGGAGTAGAAGCAAATTTTTTTGTAAATAACTTGGAGCAAGGATGTCAACTTTTTAGAACGATGGCTAAATGCTTGCTTCCAGTATTGATAATTTTGAGCAGCACATAACGACACTGTTTTATTCTTTGGACAACATAAATGTCACATCACCTTAAAACATATTAGGTCATTAGCGAAGCAACGTGTGTAGTTCAATGCACACGTACATTGTATATTGAAAGCAGTGAGTTGCAGTGTAGTGCTGTGAGTGCACCATTCGAAGTACAGCACTGCTCGCTTCATAGAGAATCACGCAAATGATAATGATCGACATAAAGAGACCCGTTTGCTAGCGAACATAATGACATACCCATTGCGACAGTGGCACTCGTCTTTGATGAAGTGTAAATATCGGGTCGAGCCTGTCTTTGCAATTCCATGCTGTCGATTGCATTTTTGTTTTTCTTGATCTCTACGACGCCGAAGCCGAAAAAAATAATCAAGCACACAGCCGAATCCATAGAAATACAAACAGCTCGAGTGCTTCCAGTTAATTTGAAAATGCGAGATCTGCGCACGCACCGTGTTGGACTAGTGGAGGAACCGTGTCGCCATCTATGCGCTATTCTGAGCCACACTTGTCGAACGAGGGGCAAACGGCCTCGGTAACAATGGGTACGGCAAAAAAACAATAAACACCCCTCTCTGCGTAAAGCGAAGAGACCAAATGAAGAGAAAGAAAAGTGCTCACCACACGGTGTTGTTTGCAGGAATAATGCATTCGTATACGTTTGGGAATAATTTGCGAGTGCGAAGGTCCTGTTGGTGTTAAATAACTTTTTCTTCCGAGATTAGTTCGGGTATTTCCTTTTCTTTTCAAGTTCGCTGTAGCACACATACAGGTGTACCAAAACCAAACTGGTTGCAATGTGACACGACTCGGCTTTCTTTTCCTCTTTGGATTTCTGCTAATGGCGTCGTCAGGGCAGAAGGAGCTAATGATATTTCGCGAGACGCTCCAAGGCTTTCGTCAGAGGCACTTGACCCTCACTAGTGAATCTACTGCATTATGGCCCGGCTGCAAAACAATGGCACTGATAATGGGGCTCTGATCTACATGGCCGCAGAGCGTATTCTATTTATATTAGAAGAAGTAATGTTTGGAGTGCAGTACCACGGGATGTTATGGGGAAATGTTTCAAGCCCAGATACTCTGCGAAAAGTCATTTGTTCCCTAAAGAATCGAAAGCACACCCATCGCGCGTAATTAGTTGTATTAATACATAACAATAAATTCTCTACGAATATTCTTTACACTACTGAAAATTACTAACCAGCTTGTTTTCATATTGACGACCCTGTTTCATTATGAACACGAGACTGTACCTCAATCCACAAATCTCTTAGTATGTTTGAAT
This sequence comes from Rhipicephalus annulatus, assembly GCA_013436015.1. Lineage (NCBI taxonomy): Eukaryota > Metazoa > Arthropoda > Arachnida > Ixodida > Ixodidae > Rhipicephalus > Rhipicephalus annulatus. The sequence continues at coordinate 102,898 of WOVY01013405.1, forward strand.
TTTTCGTTACGCAACTGTTTTGGCATCCTCCACTCTATATCATGGAATCACATCAGACATAAAACCATGTGAATTAAGCAAAGAGCGGGTGCTTTAAAGGCCCACCCATTATTATGTGCTATCACATCTTTATTAATCATCGGCAGCAGCAGAACCATCAAGAAAGGGAACAGCTGCGTATGTTTGCGTGTTGTCCTACGATGTTAGGGTTTGACTTGTGGCCGCCCTAACACAGAAAACACTTTTGGCAACACAGCATAGGCGTATCAGCCGGAAGGGCAAGAGGAGCTGAGACCAGCCCCTCCCCCCCCTGTGAAAAGTTGGGGTGGCTGAGCACCCCCACTTTCGACAGTGCTCATTGTCGGCTGCACACTGGGGACAACAACTAAGGCAAAATTTTATTTCACCACTGTAATCCCCCAATTATATATTTACGAGGAAAAGAAACTTTTACGAGGCAAAGACACAATGTATTGCATAATTGTCCAACATTGCAGCAGTGACAATTTTCATGGACGGCTCTTTGCAATGCTTTCCGCCCTGTGCAGTAGCACTACAAAGCAAGATAGTGCTGAACAGAATTTTATATATTACATCACTTGTTCATGTTTTTATTCTGTGGTGACTGGCCACTGCAGTTAGAGAAGGGAACGAACAAACTTTTATGGACCGGCGAAGGCACTTGCTGCTTAAGGAAAATAATTTTCTTCCAATAAAAAGAATTACAATTACCACTGCTCTGTCGAAGCTGCTGTGAGCACATGTTTGCGACTAATTGTTCTGATTATCTTAGTTTTGCCCCACTGAAAGCGCCAGGCAAGCTTTCCGCTATAATCTCTAATAAATCTGATTAGCCTTCCTTATGACAACTTGGAGCGAAGGAGGCAGCTTGAAATTCCGTGACGAATAAATCAGTGGACTCGAGCTCGTGAGAAGCTAAAATAAGTAGTTAGAAATGCTAAAAATACCTCTGGTTTCTCAAGGAGTGCGTCACATTTTGAAACTGAATTCTTCGTGGACTCTTTTTAGTCATCAAAAATTCCATTCACTGGTTATATATTTGCATCAATACAATGGTGTTCATTCGGACAGCTGTGAGGTAAAACATAAAAAGCATCGCGTTTAACGTTATCACTTGCATCATGCATTCTAAACATATACGTGTTGTCCCAGTGCATGCTGCTCAGAACTCTCTTTCTTGCGCTATTATAGGGCTGTGTGTATGAAACAAAGATCACTTGAAAGTGCAAGCAGGTTGAAGAAGTTGGCGAACTTTATATATATATATATATATATATATATATATATATATATATATATATATATGTGTGTGTGTGTGTGTGTGTGTGCGTGTGTGCGTGTGTGTGTGTGTGTGGGTGTGTGTGTGTGACGCATTAAAAAGGTGATTCTAGGAGAAGCCGACGAAGAGGAAGTGCGAGTGCATCAAAATAATTGCATGGCATCTGGATCACGACGTGTCTCCATTTTGTAGCGTCACACAAGCCGACAGGATTGACCTCCTCAACGTACCATGGCTAAGCCAAAGCCTCCGCTCAACATACAGAAGTTCAAGAGAACACCAGAAGACGTCCCATCGACAAGTGACTTCTTCTTTTCGACATGAAGGCAGCCGAAGCGTCATAGATTCACCGCAATCGGGTCAGTCCCTTCAGTGAATACATTGAAGGAGGAAGCGTTCAAGTGGTACCTGACAGAGATTTTCGGCAACGGCGAGACAACTTGGGACGATATCAAGCGCGACATGCAAGCCCGCTTTGCTACGACTGACGGAGATGCCTTCCGTCTCTTTATTCACTACCTTCTGAAATGAGGGCAGACTATCAAGGACTACTACAACGAGAAAAAGCGACTGGGTTCCTTGGCTGACCTGAAAGAGTGCCACATCATTTCTGGACTGACTGATGGCGTTCCTCCTGATGTGGAACTGGCGCTCGCCAAACTGTCTTTCAACTCGTCATTAGAGTGGCTCACCGCTGCTTAACGGGTCGAGACATCTTTAAAACGGGTGAGAGGAGTTTCCTTTACTCGTAACGCTAGTGTCGCATCAAGAGCTCCACGTCTCTTCAGCAGGCCGCATGCAGCCAACAATAACTTCTCAACCGCGTGCCCCGCAAAACGAATGTAGATACTGCTCAGCTGCTGGTTTCCTACGACAGTTTCACTGGCACAACGAATGTCCACGCCGCGGCAATGTGTCCGCAATTGATACTGAATGGGGAAACGAGGAGGGCGACCCAGAGTTTCATTAATACACTTCAGTGCTCTCATCAACGGAAAGCCAGTAAATGCAATTCTCGATACAGGAGCAACAATTGTTTGTATCAGCGAGGATGTGTACAAACAGCTAAAACTTCAGTTGATGAGAGACTCCAGCATCATGGTCCAGCAAGTTGCATGAAGCAGTCGAACTTTGGGTCGCGTAGCCATTCAGTTAGAAATTGGGAACGTCATAAAGAAAATTCATGCACATGTGCTGCGAGGCATTAGAACTCAATTAATTCTTGGCCTAGACAGCGCTTCGTACTTCAATCTTTCTGTAAATCTGGAAAGCAAGTCAGTGACACAAGCACGTGAGAATATGAACCTTCCGCGTCACAATGAAAAGAAAACCATTCAAACTCCGCTGATGCGAACTCTGGCTTCAGAAAACTTAGAGCATGAGTCTGCGGTACTCGACCCTCCTTTAAGCAAGTATGACGAGATATTTTCGAAATCTCAGGCAGATATTGGGTGCATCGCTACTGAGAAACATAGGAGAAACACAGCGCTTACTAATGCTGTCCCTATTCGTCGAGCACCATACCGATGTTCACAGGCAGACAAAGTGGAGGTCAACAAACAAGTTGACGCTCTCCTCAAGCAAGGTGTCGTGAGGCCTTCATTATCGCCCTACGCCGCACCTGTCATTTTAGCACAAAGGAAAGGTGAAGGACGCACTCGTCTATGTATTGACTACCGGAAACTCAATGCCATAACGGTACCCGACGTTAAACCAATTCCACGTATAGATGATATTCTTTACCACTTGGGAAAGGCGGAGTTATTTACTACGTTAGACGTAACGTCGGGATACTGGCATGTCCAAATGCGTCCTGACGATGTTCAGAAAACTGCATTTGTCACTCCTGATGGTCATTTTGAGTGGTTGGTAATGCCGTTTGGGTTGAAGAACGCTCCAGCTACATTTGAAAGAGCCATGAAATCAATAATAGCGAGACATCAGCTCACCAATGTTAGTAATTACTTTTACGATGCGGTCGTATATCCAGAGACATTTAATGATCATATACGACACCTTGAGGCACTATTTAAAGCTCTCAAAACCAAGAACGTAAAACTCAAACGAAAAAAGTGCCAATTTGCACGCTGCAGCATTGAATGCCTGGGCCACAAAATTTCACAAGGAACAGTGACACCTAAGCAAAGTAATGTGGCTGCCACACTCAAATTTCCGACACAAAAAGAGGAAAAGGTCTCCAGCGTTTTCTGGGCACTGTAAACCCCTACCGTCAGTACATCCCCCACTTCAGCGATATCGCTTTTCCACTCACACAACTACTTCACGAAGGCAGCAAGTAGGTGTGGACAGAAGCAAGCGAGCAAGCCTTTCGTGAACTGAAGAAGCGGATAACTGAAGAACCGGTGTTTTGCATATACGACCCTTTAAGACCATGTACTGTGTACTGTGACGCATCTGGCGAAGGCATCGGTGCAGTGCTGAAACAACCTGATGACAAAGGCAAAAAACATGCTGTTGCCTACTATTCCCTCGAACTACTTAAGCACGAGGTGAACTATGCTATTGCAGAAACAGAATGTCTTGCCATTGTAGACGCCTTTGATAAATGCTGAAACAACCTGATGACAAAGGCAAAGAACATGCTGTTGCCTACTATTCCCTCGAACTACTTAAGCACGAGGTGAACTATGCTATTGCAGAAACAGAATATCTTGCCATTGTAGATGCCTTTGATAAATGCCATTGCTACCTCCATGGAAAGTCATTCCCTGTTGTAACAGATCACTCTGCACTCCAGTGGCTGAAGAATGTTAAAAATCCTCAAGGTTGTCTCTTCTGGTGGTCTTTGAAACTGTCAATGTATGATATGAACATCAAACATCAAAAGGGCGCACGTAATGTCGAAGCAGATGCGCTCTCCAGTGCCCCAATAGTTTTTCTTCTATCACACGACGACCTTTAGCGATGCAACAATGAGCGTCCAAAAGGAACGCATTCATTGGAAAATAACATCATCATCGTTAAGAGAAAATGAATACGGAAAATATACGTGCCCCATGAACTACGCCCAACCATTCTGAAGAATGCACATCAACATTTTGGGCATGTCGGAGTGAAGACGCTATCACTCCTGTCTCCGCAATATTATTGGCCGCATATGGTAACTGATGTTTCCTCTTACATTCGGCATTGTGATACATGCCAGAGATGCAAGAAGACGAAAACAAAAAGTTTGGGACGCTTCAATCACTGCCTCCAGCTGAATAGCGCTTCGACCTCTTTGCAATAGACACCAATGGAGGATTTTATGGATACGGCTTGTCAAAAAGATTTATACTCTTGGTTAATGATCATGCGACTCGCTACGTATTGGCATGTGCTCATAAAAGCGAGAACAGTGACGCCTACATTCCTTGCTTAAAAACAATTTTTTCTTCTGGAAAACCATGGAATCTCCTTTCAGATTGTGCAACCGGATTTACTGTAGGAAAATTCAAGCAGTTTTTAAAACATAATCGTATACACCAACTATTCACCTCATCACATCATCCACAATGCAACGTCATGTACGAGTGACAAACCAGACTATCGTAACGAGACTTAAATGTAAGATCAATGACGAACCATAGAATTCTTGGACTAAGCTGCTCCCGGAGGTAATTGACGAATACAACAGAACGCCCCACAAAGTGACCGGCTACGCACCTTCCTTCATGATGTATAGACTCGATGATCATGCCGAGGACCTTGATGGCCTCTACCCTGGGTACAGTACGACCATCTCTGGTGTGGAGGGTGATATGGCGTTCCGCCGCAGGTTTCCACCCTTTGGGCTTGGTACCCCGGCGTTTGGGCAAATATATTAACGGCTCCGACTTCGAAGGTGAGCACCTGAGACCGGTGTGGTCGAGGTAAGACTCGGCGGTGTCAATAGCCTCTTGCAGGGCGGACTCAATGAAGCCATCTGACCCTGTGGAGCACCATATGGTTACATCATCCGCATAGATAGTGTGATTTAGCCCGTCGGTTTTTGACAGTCGTTCGGAAAGCCCGATCATCACGAGTTTGAAGAGCGTGGGCGAGAGAACGGATCCCCGAGAAATGCCCCGCTGTCCGAGCTCCACTTCTTCCGACACTAGGTCTCCTACGCGGAGGACCACTCTGCGTCGAGTGAGAAAAGAGCGGATAAAGTAGTAAAATCGATGACCTAGACCGAGGGCTGCGATCGCTTTCAAGATTGACGAGTGCGTTATTGTACCGAAGGCCTTTTCTAAATCGAGACCGAGTATTGCACGAGTGTCCCGATAGTTTCCGCCATCTAGAATTTGATGCTTTAGAAGTAACATGGCGTCTTGAGTGGATAACCCTGGTCGGAAGCCAATCATGTGGTGCGGGATGCCGTCGTTATCTTCGAGGTATCGACCAACCCTGTTGAAGACGACGTGCTCAGCCACTTTGCCCATGCACGACGTGAGAGATATGGGGCGTAGGTTATCTTATTTCCCGGTTTGGGTATGAGATCCGTGTGAGCTAGTTTCCAAGCATCGGGTATCTCACCCTTTTTCCATATCTCGTTGATAGTGTCGGTGAGGTAAGTGACGTAGGAATCATCCAGGTTGCGTAGGAACTTGTTGGTGATGCCATCGGGGCCAGGGGCTGAGCGGCCATTGAGCTAATGGAGAGCTAGGCGCACATCTTCAATAGAGAAGTCGGCGTCTGTGTTAGTGTTGTCGCTGCCAGACTAATCAGTGTGAGGGATACAGGGCCCGTGGGAAGCGGGAGATATATTTCCACGAGGTTCTTGACAATATCTCCTGGTGACACTGTCCGTTTAGCCTGATGAAGTATCTTCACGATTGAATCACGCTGATTTGTGCGGGTGTTGGTTTCATTGAGGAGGTGTTTGAGTAAGTTCCATGTTTCGCCATTTCGAACCTCACCATCATCGAATTACAAATTTCGTCCCACTGCTGTTTTGAAAGGATGTGGCAGTGAACCATCATGGTCTTGTTCAGCTGAGATATGCGTTTGCGTGACCTCCGATGAAGGCGCTGGCCCTTTCACCGGGCCAATAGAGACTGTTTGGCCTCTAGTAGGTGGGCGAGACGACTGTCCATCTTTTCGGTTGGAAGGTCTGTGCTAATAGTTTTGGTTGCCTTGTTTACATCAGCTTTGAGCTGGGCCGTCCACGTCTCGAGGCTCGGTAGGGTATCGGGAAGAGGGTATCAAGAAGAGGTCGTTCCGCGTGGGTCTTACGAAGGAGGTCCCAGTCGACCCACGTGTACGACTTGGTCTTCCTACTTACTGTGGGGAGGTGTACAGCCAATGTGAAGTGATCGCTACCGAGATCTACCGCGAGGTTGGACCAGCGGTTGTCGGAGATATTCTTGACGAAGCATACATCTGGCATAGTATCTCTTTGCATGGACGTACCAGTGCGAGTGGGGAAGGCATTGTTCGTAATGAGAATAAGGCCCATGTGATTCGCATTTTTCCAAAGCTGTGTTACCTTTGGGTGTGTCGTAATTGTAGCCCCAGGCGCTATGCGCGGCGTTAAAATCGCCTGTAATCACTAGCGGGTTAGGCCCCGCGAGACGGACAGCTTTCTGAAACAAGCGTGTGAATCTTTGTCTATGGTGACTGGGACTACTGTATACATTGAGCATGTATACGTTTTGTTGTGATAGGTTGCCAGGGAGAATTTCGACCATAACATGTTCAATTTCTGGCACATTGAGACTGTGTGCTGTGCAGGTAATCTTGTTAGTGACCAGGATGGCGATACTGCGCCCTGCCGAGGGGCCGGGCAACCACTGGTATCCGGAAAACGTGGCGGTTGGTACTACAGTCTCTTGTAATAGCATGATGTGAGGTTTGGCTTCGTGGCTACGGAGGTATTGCTGCAGGAAAGCTTTTTTGTGGGTGAAGCTCCTGCAGTTCCATTGCCCGGATTCGCAACTCGTCAATTGGCCAGGCCATCTTGAAGCATTAATGAGTCGACCTGAGCACCCGACGGGTGAATAAAGGCCGCGTGATGCGGTGGACTGGGCACGGTTGTACGTTGCGACAACGGCCTACCCGCGGCAACGGCAGGGGCGACGACGTGATCAAGATATTGCTCCACTTGGCCCGAACGATTACCGTGTACCGCGAGAGTAGACTGCACGAGAGCCATGCTTTCGCTAAGAACGCGAAGGCTTTCCTTAATGGCCGATAGCGTGCTTTTAATGTCGTATAACTCTGCCTTTAAAGCTGGCTGGTCGTGGGCGACCGCGCGTTTCTTGGGTGCGCTCTCGCCGTCGTCGTTACCGGCGCCTACGGGTCGTGGCTGCAACGGGGTGACTACATTGTCGTCGTTGTAGATTGTAGGCGTAGCAGCGCGTGCGTTTCTGTCCGTTTTATATCGGCAATTGTGACTGTGAGTTTGCGTATTGTTTCTTTAATCATCGCATTTTCATGCTTTAAGATCGCTATCTCAGATGTATGTGGTGTGTGTATCATGCTCTGGGAGTGAACCCAATCCTACCTGTGATGTAGTGTTTCCTTTTCTCCGGACGGCGTCCGTCCAAGTGAGAGGTCCCCGCTTATTCTTGTTGGCGTTGCCTGGCGATGGTGGTGCCGATGGGCTAGGCGATCGTTGACGCAAGACTCCGGATAGACAGGGGTTAGGCCTGGAACCGGCGTGAGGCCCGGAACCAGAGTGGGAGCCGGAGCGTGACCCGGGCCGGGAACCTGAACCGCAACCGTGATGTGAACCAGAACGAGACCTGGAGTAGCCTTGCGATATAGATCTGGTTGGGGTCCCACTTCGCGCGCTGCGAAATGGGTTCGACGGTGGCTCCGGGACCTCGATACACGCGTGGTGCGGTTTCTGGGACGACTCCGGGATCAGGATCGGGATCGGCTGCCATCGGATCGACCATCTGTAGGAAGCGTCGAGGCCTGGTTGTCGTCAGAGGTTGCGTCGAACTCGTTCATTGCTTTGTAACTGTTGTGTCGCGTCGAGTGTGCTCCCTCCCATCGTCATCGGCGCACCACGTATGAAATGTGGTAGCGTTCTTTACATTCCCTGTCGGCAGTGAGGTGGGCTCCTTCGATAAGCTTGCATGTTAGTGTAAAGCGGTGTTTATTTTTCGGTGTTCGGCACGCTGCAGCCTCTGCAGATAACGTCTCCAGGTTTCGGGCACACGTCCGCTCGATGGTCGAGCCGACGGCAGGCGTAGCAAATATCTATCTGTCTACGGTATAGTGTACATTGAAGTAGCACCGATCCGTATCGCACAAAATTGGGCACACGATGTGCACCAAAGGCCACGATCACTGCAGTAGTACATTCGTTGCGCTTGGCAGCCAAAGATAGTAGATTGCGGTCGTTCACAATTTTCGCATCAATGTCCGCCGAGCCGTCTTGCACGGGAATCCATCGAATGACGCCTTTGCATGTAGAATATGGTGCCGCTTCGTAGGCACTAACTTCATAGGTCTTGTCAGCGATGCGGATTTCTTTAACGTGCACGTAGTGATTAGCATTTTCTCTCTTCGGCGTGCTTGCTACTAAGATATTCTCTTTAATGTTGGGGCAGAGCGTGTCTGCTTGCTCTTTTGATGGGCTGATACCTGCCGAAGTTGAAATGGCTTGAGCGATTGTCGTTGGGCCAACCCTAGCAATGTTAAGACCTCCTCTGGGCCTAATGCAAATGTGGATGTCGTTCTTTGGTAGGTGACGCATTCGGCTTGCTCGAATAATTTTGTTCTTCACACTTTCTCTGTTGCGGGGCTTGTGCTTGTTGCGTTTCAAAGCGCTATATGACGGCACACGTTTGGAGCCTTGCTTTTTTGCTCGGCGACACGAGGCGGTCTGCCAGCTTTGGTCTGGCGTGATTTCTTCAGGGTCAATGTCTTCCCCTGTCACTTGGTACTCCGTCGCTCAGCGAGACAGTGCGGCTACAGGGCGCGCGAGCAAGCACGCGTCACGTTAGAGCAAAGAACACACTCGTCAGGGCTAGCTGTCGGTGGGCAAGCGACGATGGCGAAGGCGAAATAAAATGCAAGAAGCAAGCACTCACTGCGCCCAAATTCTGTCGGCAGAGTCCTTGTGTCTTCTGGAAGTCGTTGCACTAATATGACGTTGAAATCACAAAGTGGCGTAGCAAAAACGTTCAAAAAAGCAGGAGGATAGTGGAAGCGTTCGCATACTTCGGCTTCTTCTTCTTCCTCCCGTGTCAAAAACTAAGAAAAGAAGAAGAAAAAAAACAGAAAAAAACCAAAGAAACAAAAAACAAAAAAACGTTACACAGAGAAAAACATTGGGTAATGTGACGTCCAAAAAAGCAAATTCCGCATCTGTTAGTAGAACTGACGCTTGGCTGACGCAACTGTCTCCTCCTTTCCTTATTCTATACGCTTCCATTATTTCTCTCGTTGTCCGCTTGTTAAGCCTGTCAATTATTCGTGTGTCGGAAAATTTGTACGGTTGGCAGGTGCACTCCTTGCAGTGCATCGCTAAGTGTGAGTAAAAGGCCCCCTTTAGGGAACTCTCATGTTCACGAAGGCGCACATTTATGCACCGACCCGTCTGACCAACGTATTCATTTCCACATGTGAAAGGAGTTCCGTAGACAACATCTTTTTTGCACTCAATGTACCTCCTGCCCTGCTTTATGCTACATCTGTTCGATTCTCCAGTTTTTTTCTTGTTGACTAACCTTTGCACTGCTGGACAAATCTTTGATAACTTGTTTTCAGCTGAAAAAACAACCCGCACGCCATACCTTAATGCAACGTTTTTCAACCTATCAGAAATATTGTGCAGATACGGGATGACCACTGTCCGCTCTCTTTCACCCTCAACTTGTCTCCTCTCTTCGTTCGTGCCAATGATTGCTTTTTACTTCCCGACGATTCTTCTCACATGCCAAAAGGATACATTCATCCTGGTAACCAGCTCCCCTCAAGCGCTTGATCTGCGCGGAAACACTCTCATTCATTGAGTGTACGCATGATTTCATGACAGCTTTGATGCAAGAAGTTGCAATCTCATTTTTTACTATCTTCGAATGTTCAGAATAATAGCTCAGCAATGGTTTTTTCCGATCTAGGGTGATACAACCAACACGTGTGAAAAGAAGGCAAATTATTATTTAGGTCCAGAAACTGAATGCGTCGCTCCTTTGGCACCTCAAAGGTAAACTATGAACCACACCCGTTTTTCCTGAAAGCTTTTAAAACAGTCACTAACGTGCTCATACCCGAATCCTTTTTTACCAAAACAAGGTAGTCATCTACAAATCTGAACAGATTCAGATCCATACCATCTAGCTCCTTACCTACTGCTGTGTCAAGTTTGCTCAAAAAACAATGCATAAGATCGGGGCGACACTAGACCCAATGCAAATCCAATCCTTCTTGACGTAGAATTCTTCATTCCACCCCACTAGCGTGGAACTCAGATACATGGACAAAATCTCCATAAAACCTTCTACAGACACCACAGTCGTTAAAAAAGCCACTTCATCCTTTTTTTGTGATGCACTCTTGTACGCTTTGTAGTAAAGGACCATGTGGAACAGAATAATACAGTTCGACGACATCAATACTGAAGGCATCAGAGACCCTTGCATCCTCTCCCTTTAAGTAGTCCACTACTTTTATGGAGTTGGAAACCAAAAACGGGTCACAAAAGCGGAGCGTTTACAAATGTTTTTGCGAAAATTCGGACATGAGACGTAGCCAGTTACCCCTTTCTGAGACAATGGTTCAGAACGGAAGGTTCTCCTTGTGTATTTTTACCGTAAAGAACGCTTCCAGCAACAAGCCTTTTTCGCCTTTTACCGCTGAAGACAGCCTGCTCAGGTTCATGTCAGCTAGCTTCCTAACCGCCCGATGTTTTAAAAGGCTGACCTTCTCATCAACTTTGCGGAAATTATTTTCTATAGCAGAGTGGGCCTTCTCCAAATATAGCTTTTCTGGTAAAATCACAAAGTAACCCTCCTGATCAAAAACCACAATACGACTACCACTAGCAGACAGGAACTTAATCACAGGTCCCATTTTCTTTGCCATGTGCGGTGTTACATTGCTAGACGAAAACACATTAACGCAATCAGTACTGCACCTCAGCTTTTCCTCGTCGTTCACATGGCCAGCCACGGACCTGGCCGCTTGCACCTTCTCGGCACGGGAGAGAACACAAAACTTGGGTCCGTGTTGAAAAAGCCTTTTATGATGGTTGGGCAAAGCCAGATCTCCTAGGATCATGACCTTTCCTTCCGTACTTGTGCGTCTTTCCATCTTCAGTAAACTTTTCCGTGCCTGGTTTCACAAAGCCTCTGTGGCACTTTCCGACAGCCGTAGCCACTCTCGGTAGTGTCGGTGTTCATTTCCACTCAAACTCTTGCGACAGGCCACTCGTGCGACAGGCCACTCGCAAGCAGTTTTGAAGTGCCAAACCTGATTGCTTCATTCCGAGGACAGTTTTTTTGCATAAACGTCTGCTGTTTCCACGAGTAGGAGCCAGTTACCCGCACAAAAGTTGCACATCCGGGGGGCACAGCGATGCTCGGTTATACCAAGAGGCAATGCGAATCTTGCAAAAGTATAGAGTGTCTGGCAATTATATGGGCTCTAGGTAAATTCAGATCGTACCTATATCGTCCCCCTTTCGACGTAGTGACCGCTCACCATGCACTTTGTTGGTTATCCACGTTGAAGGACCGTTTATCTCGCTGCACTTTGCGGTGCCAAGAGTTTGACACGTGGGTTGTCTACAGGTCTGGCCGACGTCACACTGATGCCGACACCCTATCGTCCTCACCTGTATCATCGGAGAGCTCAGCCTGTCTTTCTGCTGTGTATGAAACGGTTGCATTTCCGGCAAGCTGCGACATGGCGTCTGAGTAAAGTAAGGATAATAGGATAAGCGCTCTTCTGCGACTTCTTTCAGAACCATCGACTTCTTCATCTTCAGAAACATTGCACCATCAAGCGGTTCACATTGAGATCCGCGACGTCCTTCTTTATCGCAGGAATTACAAGTGTGACGGCTGAAAATGGCTACTGGTCATACCTTACCATCTTCCTGCTGCAATATGTTCAGCTTTCCACGCTGACCCCCAGTGTGCACATACGGGCATCTTCAAAAGATACGCTCGGCTTTCCTCCCAGGTTTATTGGCGAGGCATGTACACCTTTTCACGCAAATAAATTCAGTCATTTTTGCAGTGCCGACGACAGAAATCTCTGCCTCATCACACCTCTGGTCCGATTAACCCAATCCCTTGCCCATCCAGGCCTTTCAATCGCATTGGAATTGATCTGTACGGGCCTCTTGCATTGACGGGGTTCGGAAACCATTGGATCGTAGTTACTGTCAACTACTTCACGCGATACGCAGAAGCAGCCGCTTTGCCTGCTGCCCCAGCACGAGACATATAATCTTTTCTCTTGCGGAACTTCATTCTCCGGCACGGCGCACCGCGAGAACAGCTCAGCGACAAAGACGTGAAATCCATTCCGAAGTCTTCAACGCACTCCTTGACGAATGCCGCATCACTCACCGGACTACCACCGCCTACCATCCCCAAACGAATGGCTTGACGGAAAGATTCAGTTGTTCCCTTGGCGACATAATATCTAAGTATGTTGCTTCAGATCACTCCGATTAGGACCTCATTCTGCCTTCTGTGACATACGCATACAATACTGCTCCACAGGCGACTACGGGCTTCTCGCCATTTATCTCTTTATAAGGCCGAGACCCTTTCACTACACTAAAAATCATTCTACCCTATCACCCCGATTTGTTTGAGTCTACGCACATCTCTGAAGCTGCCCGCTGCGCCGAGGAATGCCGTAGGCTCGCCCAATCGTTCACAATTATCGACCAATAAAGACAAAAATTTTGGCGTGACGATAACCACCCGTATCCTAACTGAGTTTCGGACACCCTTGTTTGGCTCTGGGATTCAGCTGTCCGTACAGGCCTTCCTTCGAAACCTATTTCAAAATACCAGGACCCTACCGCGTTGTCTCGCAGACTTCACCTGTTAACTACATTGTCGAACCCGTTTAGCCATCCACCGACCAGCTCTTGCTGCTTCTGTCTCGACGCTGCTACCGCTTTTCGCCTTGCATGTACAATAACATATATATATATATACATATATATATATATAAATATATATATATATATATATAGACGTAGAGAGAAAGGATGCGCACTGGCTCCGTCGTATAAACGGAAGCGAGAAAGCGCGACGTACGACCAAAAACTTTTAATAAACACACGTTTCGGCTGGTGGGCAAGCCTTTGTTAGTGTGGCGAAGGCTGGCCCACTAGCCGAAACGTATGTGACGATTAAGTGTGTTTCGTCGTACATCGTGCTTTCTCGCTTCCGTTATATCTTATATATATATATATATATATATATATATAATGCCACGCTGTGTTGGTAGCAGAAGACGAGAGCGAAGAAGTGAATGGCAGCTGTGGCTGGGTAAACAGTCCTCTACTTCGAGTTCCTGCCTATCGTTTCCTCTCGCGACAGTCTGGTGGAGGTGCTGGGTACTGTATTGCAACGTCTTATGCCTGTGGTCCTGAACCAGAAGCAACCACCGCCAGTGCACCAGGGTCTGCTGATATCTATCGAAGCAGCCGCCGCCTTCAAGGACTAGCTACCACCACAGTACGGCCCCTTGGCAAGTTCCGTGAGCACAATGTTTGCCACATCCGCAACCCAAACCGAGCATGACCCACTCGCTAGCGTACCCTGTGTCTTCAACACGCCTCGCACACCCAACCCACTCCATGGTGATCCCGGTGAGGATGTCAAAGACTGGCTTGACCATTTCGACCGGGTCGCCGCCATCAACGACTGGGACAATCGCCGTAAGTTGAAGAACCTGTATATCTCCCTCTTAGACGCGGCAAGAGTGTGGTGTGAGAACCACGAAACTTAATTCGCAAGTTGGCAGGAATTCCATCAGCAGCTTCGTGAGGCGTTCAGTAACTCCGAACGGAAAGAGAGAGCGGTAAAGGCACTTTCTTCGCGGTTTCAAATACCGAACGAGAGCGTCGCCATGTTCATCGAAGAAATGTCGCGATTGTTTCGACGGGCTGACCCCACATGCCAGAAGACAAGAAAGTGCGCCTGCTAATGCGAGGCGTAAACGAGCAACTTTTCGCGGGCTTTGTGCGCAACCCTCATACGACAGTGTCCGAGTTCATACGTGAGGCCACAATTATGGAGCGCATGCTTCGGCAGTGGGTGTCGCAGTATGAGCGTCAGACAGCCATGTCCGCTGCGTGCTCGCTTGTACCAGGAGAAGATAACAGGGAGGTCCTCACAGAACTCATATGGAAAGTTGTACGCGAAGGACTTCGGAAATTTTATGCGGCGTCTCCTCCCAGTAGTGCTGCTCTTACGGACGTCGTTCGTAACGAAATCAGGCAGTTCGTTACCACCATCGCAAGTCGAAGCTCCCATGCTTTCCTACGCGGATGCCCTACGCGTCTCTACGCCGTCGACGGCACATTTTGCTCATCCACCAGCTGGGTCTCCCAGACGCTTTCCCAGTCCAGCCCATCGCCTGCATTCTCAGGCCGATTTTCATCCTGGCCCGCGGAAGTCCACCATCTGGCGTGCACCCGACAATCGTCCTTTGTGCTACCATTGTGGTGAAGTTGGACACATGTACCGCGACTGTTACTACCGACGAATAGGCCTACGCGGATTCCACCCAGATGCACGTTGCCCACGCTATGGTGAACGCCCAAAAGAAATCGCGGATTACTTGGAAGGTAGTCATCACGCTCCTGTCCCACTGCGACGACAGTCACGGTCACCATCACCCCGTCCGTCCACATCAACGCACCGCGCCCGACCCACCTTTGGGTTCCCTGGTGTCAGTGGCGCAAGCCCACGCCGGGGTAACTGAAAACGGTGACCTCCGGAGGTAAGGCCGCTGTCACCGGAACCGACAAATAACCTCCGCCGCTGCCTTACGACGTGCCGTTAAAGCCTGTTTGTGAAACCGCCAACGGAACGTCCGCTGCCATTACCGTTTCCGTCGACTGTTATCTGGTGACTGCGCCTTTCGACGCGGGAGCTGATTACTCGGTGATGAGTGCTTCATTGCCCACCCTTCTACACAAATTGCTGACAACGCGGGACGGCCCTCAACTAATCACCGCTGGAGGACACCTCGTATCCCCTATATAGGAAGGTGCACCGCCAGGCTTGAGATTTGTGCATCGGCTTTTGTAGCATCATTCCTTGTACTGCCCAATTGTTCTTGGCCGGTCATTTTGGGCATAGATTTTCTGCAAAAGTATGGAGCGATAATTATTCTTCGCGATTTGTTCGTCAGTTTTGTTAACTGTGTTTCTGCAGATTCCGACAACGAGAACAAACATCGTGGCGTGACCTCACGCGTAGTCGATGATTGCGTCACGTTGCCACCTCGCAGTAGCATCTTCGTGCTTGTTGAGTGTCCACAGGAGCAGTCAATTACGGGCATCGCCGAAAGTAACTTGACGTTATTGCTTGATCGGGAAGTGGCCATTGCTCGAAGTCTCGATCAACTTCAAAATGGCCAGACTACGGTTTTAGTTATGAACTTCGGTGGCGAACACAGGCATTTTGCGAAACGCACAACCTTAGCTTACTTAGAGGCATTGGATAATTTGGATGCTTTCCCTTTGATTACGACGATCTCGACTGAGAACAGCTGCGATACTGACGTGACTTGTCGCCTCAACGTCAATCGCCAGTTAGAAGAACCTAAGAGGGCCAAGCTCCTCAGTCTCCTCTCATCCTTTAGTGACTGTTTTGCCACTACTTCGAAAGTCCGACAGACTCCTCTAATAAAGCACAGAATTATCACTGAGACCAACGTGCAACCCGTGCGCCAACATGCTTACCGCGTGTCGCAAAACGAGCAAGATGCTATCCGTCATCAAGTGAAACAAATGCTCGACGACGACGTAATTCAACCACCGACTATTCCTTGGGCATCACCAGTTGTTCTGGTTAAAAAGAAAGATGGTTCATTACGATTCTGCGTCGGCTACCGCAAACTGAACAAGATAACGAAAAAAAGACGTATATCCTCTTCCTCGTATTGATGACTCCTTGGATCGCCTGCGACACGCCTGTTACTTCTCTTCCATGGATCTCCGTGGCGGATATTGGCAAATTGAAGTAGATGAACGGGACCGAGAAAAACAGCGTTTATTACACCGGACGGTCTCTATGAATTTAAAGTTCTCCCTTTTGGCCTGTGCTGCGCTCCAGCCACGTTCCAACGAATGATAGGCACAGTTTTATGTGGCTTGAAGTGGTACTCTTGTTTAGTGTATTTAGACGACGTAGTCGTTTTTTCTACGACTTTCGAACAGCACATTGAGCTGCTTGAGGCGGTTCTTCTGGCTATTCGCACTGCCGGCCTCTCCCTGAAACCGGAAAAGTGCCATTTCGGACATGAGGAACTGAAATTTCTTGGCCACATTGTCAGCATCAGTGGTGTTCGCCCCGATCCTGACAAGGCTATGGCAGTTGCTTTGTTCCCAATACCGAAAACAAAGCATGATGTACGCCGCTTTCTGGGACTTTGTGCTTATTACCGCCGCTTCGTGCCAAACGTTTTAAAAATCGCCGTCCCTCTACAACAACTCGTCAAGGATGACGTCGCCTTCGTCTGGGGTCCCAAACAATCCAGCGCTTTTCGCGGCTTTCAACAACACCTACAAACGCCACCGATCCTTGGTCACTTCGACACCGAAGCAGACACAGAATTCCGCACTGACGCCAGCAACCTTGGCCTCGGAGCTATTTTCGTGCAATATCAAGATGGCGTGGAACGCGTTATCGCCTACGCTAGCCGCACGTTGTCATCTGAGGAGAAGAACTACTCGACGACTGAAAAAGAATGTCTGGCGTTTGTATGGGCCATAACGAAATTCAGGCCCTAGTTGTATGGACGCCGCTTCCGAATCGTAAGTGACCACCACTCTCTCTGCTGGCTAGCGAATCTGAAAGATCCTTCGGGCCTTCTCGCAAGATGGAGCCTTCGGTTACAAGAGTTTGATATAACGATGGTTTACAAGTCTGGCCAGAAACACACCGACGCTGACTGTCTTTCCCGCTCACCCGTCGAGGTCGCTGAAGAAGACAATGATGAAGACTTCAGCTGCCTTGCTATTCTCGCATCATTAAACGTGGCTGAGCAGCAACGCGAAGACATAGAATTGCAACCACTGATCAAATACCTTGAGGGACGTCGCCCACAACCCCCACATCAGTTCGCGCGTGATTTGTCATCTTTGTGTTTACGCCAAGGCATACTCTACAAGCGCAACTTTCATTCAACGAAAACTGTTTACCTCCTGGTCGTTCCTACTGCTCTCCGCGAGGATGCTTTACGTGCTAGTCACGACGAGCCATCGTCAGGGCATCTTGGGTTTGCGCGTACTCTGGCGCGGATCAAGGACAAATAATACTGGCGGAAACTTACGAAAACCGTCCGGCAGTACGTCAAGACATGCACAGCCTGTCAGCGCCGAAAAACTCCAACGACGAAACCAGCCGGTCTGCTTCAGCCTTTGCGACCCCCTCACAAACCTATTCAAAAGGTCGGGATGGATTTGCTCGGCTCATTTTTGAAGTCTACGGCTGGTAACCGCTGGATTGTGGTTGCCACCGATTACTTGACCAGATACTGCGAAACACAAGCCGCCCAGCGAGCAACTGCTTCCGAGGTGGCTGACTTTTTCATCAAGAACATCGTTCTCCGCCACGGTGCTCCCGCTGTCGTCATCACAGATCGTGGTACTGCTTTTACGGCACAGTTGCTCCGACAGATCCTGTTGCTGAGCGGCACGACGCACCGAACAGCAACTGCGTACCACCCACAGACTAACGGGTTAACCGAACGTCTTAACAAAACGATTGCAGATATGCTTTTGATGTATGTCGCCTAGGATCAGAAGAATTGGGATGAAATCCTCCCGTATACAACATTTGCCTACAATACGGCTTTGCGGTAAACCACCGGATTTTCTCCTTTTCGTCTTGTTTACGGCCGCGACGTCACCCCGATGCTTGAAACCATGCTGCAACCAACTCTTCCGGACATGACACGATTACCCCGGACGCAGATGTATTTGTTCAGCGTGCCGAAGACGCCCGGCAGCTGGCGCGCTTTCGCATTTTATTGCGGCAAAATCAACATGCTCGCCGGTACAACACCCACCACAGAGCAGTAATATACAAACCCGGTGACCTAGTCTGGGTTTTGACTCCTATACGTCAACGTGGACGCTCATAAAAATTGTTATGTCGGTACTTCGGACCCTACCGAGTTCTTCATCGCCTCGGCGAAGTGAACTACGAAGTTGTCCCCGCAGACACGTCACACCGTTCTCGCAGACCCCGCTCCTCGGATGGGGTTCACGTCTCCAGGATTAAGCCGTACTGTTCTCGTTGATTGCAAGACAATACCTTTGTGATGTGGCAATAGCCTTCAAGACAATTGCACATTACTTTCTTGCCTCTTTATTTTTCATCTCGTCCTTTTTCTTTTCAATGGACACGCACATTTCTTACTACTTTTCGTTGTTTTTCGGAGCCATAAGCCATTCATTCGATGCTTCTTCTTTTTTTTCATTGGGGAGAGGGTAATGCCACGCTGTGTTGGTAGCAGAAGACGAGAGCGAAGAAGTGAATGGCAGCTGTGGCTGAGTAAACAGTCCTCTACTTCGAGTTCCTGCCTATCGT
Source organism: Rhipicephalus annulatus (assembly GCA_013436015.1). NCBI lineage: Eukaryota > Metazoa > Arthropoda > Arachnida > Ixodida > Ixodidae > Rhipicephalus > Rhipicephalus annulatus. Next base: position 121,933 of record WOVY01013405.1, read on the forward strand.
TTCCTCTCACGACAATATATATAAAATATAATAGAGGTGTTGTACGTCGAGAAAAGTGCATACGCAGCTTGGTGAAATGTGCTTTATCAGGCAGGTCTGGCTACTGGCGAGAGGCGTGCGCGAGCTACAACTACAGCCACCGGTCATCATCGTCTTCTTCATTACCAGCAGAGCTTCCGTTATTCAGATTCATTACAATTACTCCCTGCGAAATAAGGAGCCATCCTGGCGACCTATGGACAAGTAAACATGGGAAGGTCGTAGCAGGGCTTAAGTCTGGACTCGTGCAAAATTTTCGGGCCACGACGACGTTGTTCAGAAGATGGTTCCAGTGGCTCGGTGAGGTAATTCACTGGTGACGTTTATCGTAGCTCACAATTAGGGCCGTGATACTTGGGGACCAACTTGATAGAAAGGCCAGGTGTATCAGAAGGGACATGCAGCCAGACGAGTGAACCTGGATCGTAGGAAGTAGTGTTATTTGATGCGTCATGGTGGTGCTTTTGGCGTCCTTGGTCTTGGGTTGTGAATGACCTTGCCAGTTGGTGACATTCTTCAGCGTATGTAGCGGCTTGAGACAGAGTCGTGGACTCTGAGGAGTCAGGTTTGTACGAAAGAATGGTGTCCATAGTGCAAGAAAGTTCACGTTCGTAAAGGAGGAAAAAGGGAGAGAACCCTGTAGTGCTTTGAATAGCGGTATTATAGGCGAACGTGATAAATGGGAGCACTCGGTCCCAATTGGAGTGGTCTGACGAGATGTACATAGACAGCATATCACCGAGGGTGTGGTTGAAGCGCTCTGTCATTCCATTGGTCTGGGGAAGATGGGCCCTTGTAGTGCGGTGAACGACGTGGAACTCACGCAACAATGCTGTGATGTGGTCTGACAAGAATACGCGACAACGATGACTCAGTAACTCTCGAGGTGCTCCATGACGTAATACGATGTTGTGAAGAACGAAAGTCGCAACGTCTTTTGCTGTAGACAAGGGAAGGAATGAAGCTTCGGCATACCGCGTGAGGTGGTTGACGGCAACAATGATCCAGTGGTTACCGTCTGCAGTGTTGGGAAGGAGACCATAGATATCGATGCCGACACAGTCGAATGGTCGGGATGGGCATGGTAAGGTTATTAAGGTACCGCTGGCGTGATGAAGGAGAGGTTTTCGTCTCTGGCACGTCGAGCAGGCACGAACGTATTGTCGTATAAGACGGTACATATATTGTTGTATAAACGGAGCAGTATGCGAGAATAAGTCTTCAGGAAACCTACGTGGCCACATTGGGGGTCGTAAAGAAACGTGGAAGAAATTTCGGATCTCCGATGACATGAAATCCCGAGTAGCCACTGACGTCTACTGGGTGCGTAGTCGCGTCGGTACAGCACGTCGTCGCGAGTGGTGAAGTGCTCGACTTGCCGACGCAACGTGCGAGATGGAGGGGGGGAAACCGTCCACCCAGCCAGGATTTCTAGAATCGAAGCAACCCAAGGGTCCTTGCGTTGCTCTGATGGCTTGTCGGCGATGGTGACGGCAGTGGCATCACAGGTTAGACTTTCGTAGCAGGCCGGGTCAGGAGGTAGGGGTGAACGGAGAGGGCGTCTGCGACCGAATGTTTACTGCCGGAGCGATAGACCACGCGGATATTTTATATTCTTGGAGGCGTAACGCCCATCGGGCGAGGCGACCGCTCGGATCCTTCAGTGACGACGACCATCAGAGGGCGTGGTGATGAGTCACGACGTCAAAATGGCACCCATACACGTAAGGTCGAAATTTCTCTTTCACCCAAATAATGGCGAGGCATTCGTTTTCAATGATGATATAGTTTATTTCAGCTTTGCTAAGAGTTCGGCTTCCGTAGGCAACGACGTACACTTGGAAGCCGTCTTTCTGCTGTGCTAGAATAGCGCCTAGCCCGACACCACTAGCGTCATTGTGGATCTCTGTGGGTGTCAACGGGTCGTAGTGTCGCAGAATAGGTGGCGACGTGAGGAGGCGGCGTAGCGCATTTAAAGAATTGTTACAGGTGGCAGACCAGGCTGAAAGCTCTCTAGAGCCAGCGAGATGCTTGGTCAAAGGAGCGATGATTGTAGGGAAATTGCGGACGAAGCGCAGGAAGTAAGAGCAAAGGACTATGAAGCTTCGGAGCTCTTTCATGGTGGTCGGTTTGGGAAACGCTGAAATGGCTGTAAGGTTGGCAGGGTCAGGAAGGATGTCGTCTTTTGAAACCACGTGGCCAAGGATCGTAAGCTTTCAAGCAGCGAAATGGCACTTCTTCAGATTCAGTTGCAGCCCTGCGGCAGAAATACAAGCGAGGACTTTGTCGAGGCGGATTAAATGGGTTGCGAAATCAGTTGAAAAGAAGACAATGACATCTAAATAACAAAGGCAAACGTTCCATTCGAGGCCTTGAAAGATATAGTCCATCATTCGCTTGAAAGTAGCTGGCGCGTTGCAGAGGCCGAAGGGCATGACTCTGAATTCGTAAAGCCGGTCGGGCGTGATGAAAGCTGTGTTCTCGCGATCAGCCTCTTCCATGGGTACATGCCAGTATCCAAAGCGCAGATCTAAAGAAGAGAAAAATTCGGCTCCCTGTAGGCCGTCCAAGGCATCGTCAATGCGTGGCAGCGGATAGACGTCCTTGCACGTGATTCGGTTGAGACGTCGGTAGTCCACGCAAAACCTGATGGATCCGTTCTTCTTCATCAACACAACTGGAGAGGCCCAGGGACTGCTTTACGGTTCGATTATGCCACGTGTCAGCATATCGGCAGCCTGTTTATTGATGACACGGCGTTAGGTAGTTGACACACAATATGGATGCTGTCGTAATGACATCCCTTGACCGGTATCTATACGGTGAACAACAGATGACGCTCGACCTAAGGAAGGCTGATTGTAGTCAAGCGAGGCTCGAAAATGCTGAAGAAGCTTGATCAGCTGTTCCTGCTTCCAAGGCGTGAGGTGGCAATCAATGGACTTGCGGAATACATCCATAGGGTCATTGGCGTCAGTTGCGAGTGTGATGACACAAGTCGGTAGAAAGGGCTTGTCTGGATACATCGGGTCTTCGAAAATACAGTTTAAGGTCTCGAGACTTCCCAGACACTCGCCTCGTAGCAGGAGGTACGGACAAGCAGAAGCGTTGCACGCATAAAGTACCGCAGAACCATTGGAAAAGTTGATGACGGCAAACGGGAGGACGATGGTTCGGTGGTGCACACTAGCTATAGTTGGTTGGAACAGGAGCGTCGAGTTAGTGACAGCAGGGGAAAGCACAGACACTAGGACGGCGGACAATGGCGCGATGTGGACGTTAGCTGCGGCAAACACTATTGAGGGACTGTGGTGGTCGATATCAAGACAGGGTTCGTCAACGTGAGATCAGTACGAGCACAGTCGACGAGGGCCTGATAGGTAGACAGGAAATCCCATCCCAGTATGACGTCGTAAGATGAACGTGGAAGAACAACAAAGTTGACGGTGTACCGAACATCTTGAATAAGAACGCTTGCTGTGCACTGAGCCGTCGGCGCACTGAAATGGAAGGTGGCTGTACGCAGAGCAAGATTCGTAAGTGGCGCTGTAACTTTTCTCAAATTGTGACAAAGTTTTTCACTAATTAAAGAAATGACGGCGCCTGTGTCGACAAGTGCACGTACAGCAACACCTTCTAATAGCAGATCAATTTTATTGGGCGGAAAAAGAGGAGGTCTTGGAGAGTTCGACGACGATGCAGTTCTTGCCTCCGGAACAGCGGCTGTCAGTTTTTCTTCCGAGCGGGGCTCGTGCGCCGAAGCATCGGGGAGACAGATCAGCGATGGGTCGGTAATGACCGAACAGAATTGACAGGGCGTCGTGGGGACAATGAGTCGGTGATAGAGGAAGATGGTCGCTGGGGATTCTGTTCAGCCTGGTAAATTGCAGACTCTCAATGTCTGGAGGCTGGAAGTGGCAACGGCGACAGTAGCGTGCTATATGTCCCACAAAACCGCATGCAAAACGGATGGGTTGATTATCAAAGGTGCTCCATGGGTTAATGACAGAAGGTGCAGGGGGCGAAATAGGATGGGGTGCCGTGTATGTAGGCAGTGTCGTAGGGTAGGAGGACCCAGTGCACAGGTATGCGCCAGAGACAGGTGGGGCTGGAGGTCTAGCGACGACGGCAGCGTAGGTAAGCGGGGTAGGAACAGACGGCGATGGAGGCAGCGCGTGCGTGACCTGTGTCTCAGTAACCTGGCGTAGACTTGGGTCTAACGAGGTCACTGGCCCCGCCGTGGTAGTCTAGTGGCTAAGGTACTCAGCTGCTGACCCGCAGGACGCGGGTTCACATCCCGGCTGCGGCGGCTGCATTTCTGTTGGAGGCGGAAATGTTGTAAGCCCGTGTGCTCAGATTTGAGTGCACGTTAAAGAACCCCAGGAAGTCGAAATTTCCGGACCCCTTCACTACGGCTTCTCTCATAATCATGTGGTGGTTTTGGGACGTTAAACCCCACATATCGACGAGGTCACTGGCTCGGATGCTTCAGCCACAAGAGAAAGTTGACGCGCAACTTCTTCACGAATGAATTGTTTGATGTAGGGCAGTAAGACGGTGTGACCAGCAGCAACGTCGCGGACGAGGGCGGAAACTTCAGCCGTATCTTCAGCGGCCCTGCGTGTCGAGACACACTGCTTACGCAACTCGTCGTACTCCTGACAGAGCTGGACAACGTCGGTGACAGTCTGTGGATACCTAGTGAAGAGCATCTGGAAGGTATCGTCTTCAACTCCTTTGATGATGTGTTTGATTTTGTCACGTTCGGTGTTGCAGACTTCTTTCTCAACGCCATAGTATTGTGTCACGGTGCACCTCGCGTCCTCCTGAGTGATTGCGGCAAGACGTTCCTGTCCACCATAATCGAAGCCCTGCTCACAACCTGTGGCACAGTACATAAGACGACGTCAGCCTACCATCCCCAAACTAATGGGCTGACAGAGAGATTTCATGGGACATTAACAGACATGCTGTCAATGTACATCGCACCAAACCACAAAAACTGGGATACAATTTTGCCTTTTGTGACGTTTGCCCATTACACCACTGTTCAAAGAACTACTGGCTACTGGCCTTTCTACCTCGTGTACGGCCGTTCACCGACATTCACCATCGACGTCTCTTTCCTAATTGTGCCAACCGACGCCTCGGCAACCGTATCAGAGCAGTTCATTACAAGACTCGAAGAATGCCGGAAATGGGCTCGCCTTAATACAGAAGCCAATCAGCAAGATCGCAAGCAACCCTACGACAGCTCTCATCGCGACGTCTCCTTCTGTGCGGAGGATGAAGTGTTGCTTTGGACGCACATTCGTACTCCAGGATTGTGTGACAAGTTTCTGTCACGCTTCAATGGACCATATACAATCAATGAACAAACGTCCCCAGTGAACTATCGTGCGACTCCCACCGACCTTTCTTCGGATCGTCGCTGTCGTGGTTCGGAGACTGTCCTCGTATCGCGTCTGAAGCTATTCTTTCGACGTTCCCTTTCCATCTAAGACGCGTCCGGGCTGGCCGCTTACGCATGAGGGTAAAATAAGTGTGAGCATTATTCATACGCGTCATCTTATGTGTACATACTCATCATCATCAGTCTGGCCTGTGTTGTGGGGCAGAGGCTCGGCAGTAAAAGAACTGTCTTGCAGCCAAAAATGTGGCCTTACAATATATATATATGTATATACAAAACTGTGTGGGGAGCAATCACTACGCCGGTTAAGCTTAAAAATGGACCATCTTTCTGAACCCTGATGGGATGCGATGCAGCAGTGCTGCACATCGAAACATGATAATCATGGCATCCCTATTGAAGAAACGTGCACCATAGCAATGGTGCATTTCACCATTGACCATTTTGGTGGATTATGGTGGTGAAAATGTAAGTGGCACATGGTGTGTGATGGCGTATGGTGGAGCGGATGGTGGATAGCGCGCTCCAGCCGGCAGTGCTGGAGCGGGAAGCAGCGTCAGAACCACCGTCACGAGCTGCCACTAAAAAATAATGAAAATAGCTGTATAAAAAGCAATAAAGACTTGCGCAAAAAAAGAGGTGTGACGTTGCGGAATCCAACCTGCCTGCCACCTTCGAATTCCCAACTGAGCGCACCAACCACTGCGCCACACCGACAGATGGCAGTTATGATGTTAAAGAAATGGTCAACTCAAAACCTCGCTGTTTGACTTCAGTTTGTTTGTCGCTTACTCGAGATCGACGAGATGTTCACCTGGTGCTAACATTTTTACATTTGATAAACACGAACAAGTGCTGCCTGTAATGATTGCCACTGCGATATTGGCAACAGCGCTATGCTTTTGTTAGGACTCACAACCGCAAGAAAAAAAACTCAGTGGGCTGAAGAGGCGGTAGAGTTTATCGGTGCTTTCTGCCAAGTGTGATATCCATTTCTCGCTCCTTCCAAGGGGCGATATCTGTTCAGGCTCATTCGATAGATGCGCCCATACAATTAATTGTAATGTTTTTCGCGCAACGCAAAGCGCAGTCGTGCCAATGCACCACCGTTGCTCTGTCGTTAAGAAGCAACTGCATAACGGCTTGGCCAAAATGAATACAGTGCGCCAGAAACATTATGCTATCATATTGTTTCAATAAGCATACGAATTGACCAGTCTGTGTTCTCGCATAAGAGCCACTGAATTGCCGGCGTCTGCGACTGGCGGCTGTCGGTGAGGGGAGGCGTATACTTGGTGGAAGTGCTGCAAGTGCGTCGCATCGATATATGTTGCTTCTTGGACGGACACCGTACACAATAGAAAAGGCTTCACTCAGGTTAAATGATTCCATAGATGCACTCTATTGTCAGTTTTACTCGTCAAAATAGTGCATTCTGAAACTCAGAAGCACCGATACCACTTGTACGGGGTCGGTAAATTAACCTTTGGTGGAAATTATGCTGGTAGAACAGAAGGGTGAAGGTCAAATTCACTGGGGCTCGTCTCGACGCATGTCGAAAGTGAAAGTTTATCCATATTCGCACTCACTTTGTTAACTTGAAAGTACGGCTGATGCAATAGAGTGTGCGAGAATTGCCAGGATTGCGTTTATAGCGTGGTGACATTTAGTGACCACTGTGTTCTGCTCTAACATTAAAACGGACAAATGAGAACTGGAGCTCATTTATTGCTCGATCACTGCACGCTGATGTAAAACATTCATTGTCACTGTTTACAGTGACACCACTAGTCTTTTAAACATCACAACAAAGAAACACATCGCGGATGTCAAACTGATGTAAGTACTAGCACGAAATGTGAACATATTCACGGCCACGTATTCTACGCTCCACAAAAAATGAAGCGTTGTTGACACCACTGGTATAAAAAAATAAACGTGCTTGAAAACATAACAAGCGGCGTTGGTTTCTTTTCACCATAAACATATATTTCTGCGCATACAAGACTGAAACGCTATAAATAAATGATTTCACATACTGTCATGTGCTTTTTCATCATGTTACCATCATCCAACAAGCTTCCATTGCGCCATCGTCATCCACATTGCTCACTACGCCTTCCACCAAACACCTTTTGCCACGCCACCATCAGCCGGTCTTTTCCACCGTCGCCACCATTTCCTCGCCACCACCGCCACCGTCTGCAATCATTTTTTCACTCTCGCCGTTATCAGCCCATATCCACTCCTTCCACCATATCCACCCATGATTTTAGCGTCCACCAACCCAGGACTTCCAATAGAAATATGAAGGTCATGTACGGCATAATTTACGTCCATCACTTAAAGTTGTGCTCATTGTGAAGTGACATATCAACCTTACTCATTCGTGCTTCGTTTATCATTGATTCCCCAAGTACGTGGGATCTGCCAATATTTTTCCATCGCAACATTCTAAGCCGCAAAGGACGAAAAGAGGTCTCTGGTTCGTCCTTTTGCGGCGTAACTGCATTGCCTCAACCATTAGTCCCTGAAGGATGAACGGTTCATTCTTTCGGAAGTAACTATCAAGAAACGAATTGTTCAGTTCTCAGTGTGTTTGAGAGACGAAATGTTAAGGAGTAAAAATTTCCCAATTATTAGAGGAAGGGTCTGCATAGGGACGAATTGTTACTCTCATCAGTTGCTCGTTCAGGAAAAAAAATAAATTTAGTACAATTTATGGTGCAAATACAGAGAACTTGGAGGTTGATGAACGCATTTGAGGGCGTATAATACCCATACACAAGAAGTAAATTCAGAAATAACTACGGCAAAATCACGACAAACACAGTATTCAAACTATTGTGACCATTGGATCAGCAGTCGCGTATGCTAACCACCTACTACACCACATTACAGTTCGTAGGAGTAAAAATTACCGGAGCTTATGTAGGCACCGTCTAGATGCTGCGCGTTCTGCAATGTTCCTAAACTATAAAAGATTTCTTATTGATCTTAAGCCTTCAGTGTTCGGCAAAAAAACGTTTGATGATACCGTTCGTGAAAGTGTGAAATACGTTGAATAGGTATTCCTGCGCGCGTGATTCAGGCGCATTTGTATGCTTGACCAGCCTATACGTATATATAAATGTTCCAGTATATGTTGCCGCAACTGTGCCGAGCTTCCTTGCTTCATAGAGTACAGAGCGCGGTAGGTAATCTCGTTAAGCGAAAACGTCTGTCCCATGACTACAAAATTAGAACGTTCAAAGGAACAGCCAAGTTTATTCAGCGACTCGTGTCAATTCTGCAGCATTACACACACACACACACACACACACACACACACACACACACACACACACACACACACACACACACACACACACACCAATTCAACCCCTTTTATTAGAACCAAATATACACTCTAAGAAAGACAATAAAAAAAGATGCTTCACTGAAATGGATGCTGTCCAGCCGACTTCTCGAAGTGCAACCAGCCCATCGACAACTACTGAGAGCGTGTTCATAGCTGCAATGTTTGGACATTCCTCGGAAGGCACAACGCTTTCATTCATCGGTTTCCTTAAAAGTAATTGCAGAAGCATTCACTATTTTAGAGATAGCTGCTCGTGCACTTTTAGTAACGTCCGATCGCGTAAAAATTAGACGAAAACTGCTTTTTCACTGAACCCGTCATAATTAATGCCATGAAAGGGTTGAAAACTTGTTATGAAACTCGAGAAGCCCGTTCTCGAGTTTAATGCTTGAAGGTTTTACTGCGATACGCGTGTGGGCTAACCTATTTATCAATGAAGCTTGCGCTTTATTTTAGAGCTTTGAAACTGCAACATACTTAGCATCGCTACAAACGAGCGAAATCGCCGACGTGGTCACCGACGGCCTGTGTTAGCGGTGTCATGCCAAGCGAGGCTTGCAATCTTACCAGTTGATCTTCCTAAATCTTTTGTTTACATCGTAAATAATGACATTGTGTGGAGTTTTAGTGAACTTTTTTATAAAACGCGGAAATCTCTGATAAAAAATGTTTAATTGTGCTGCATCAAAAGAACAACAATTTGTGAACAGCTGTAGTTGATAGAGCTAATGGCTTTACGTTTCGATGGCTCATGCACGATTGTAATTCTGTAGCAGATGGGGCCACTCTCGCTACGCTGTGTAGTGCGAGCTCGATAACCATGCGGGTTTTCTTCACAAAGAACGCGAGTGTTAAACAAACGGTGCTCGTTATAGATCAACAGCGCAGAGGCAAATCTCGCGGAGTGATGGCGGTCTTGTTTACACTCATCTTTCCGGCGATATCCTTGTGGGCACGTGGCATTTTGATAGCGTAGCACTTCATTCCAGTATTCCAGCGCAGAGATGATTCAGTGCACAAGAACAGCAGCCGTAACCACATAACGATAACACATCCACATCCCACCACTATACAAACGAGGGTCACCTTGAGGAGAACACCATGCCGCGCATTGATACAGCTTGAGAGCGAGCACCTTTTTTTTTGAGGGTGGGGGTTTACACATTTGCTTAAGTTTACGCTATTTAAACAATCTTACTTTTCTCTTGACGCAGTTGCCGAAGTTCTCATGACCATTTTGCACTAGGTCAATCTGTTAACAGCCCATTTCTTTGTGTAGCTATTCGCTTACGCGAATGGTTACCATTCTTGCCAGACCGCCTCTGCGCCGCCGGCACGTTCCGCGGGAGTACGCGTTGCTCCGCATGGTCGAAAAGTTGTTCCCTCTATTTGCACGCGGCACTCTCGTCTTACACGACTAACTGTTGGTTTAAGAACGGAAATGGAGCATTTACTCTCGTTTCACTCCCTTTCCGCTCCTTTGCTGCTTAGGGTGTTATATGTTTACTATATTTCATGCAAGCTCGTAATAACATAGCGAATCATGTTTGCCTTACGTATGTGCGCACATTGTGCAGCCGAAACTGCAAGATGCACATGTCAGCCACCTATGACACGGAAAGCAGCTCTTTACTAACCTATGTAACGCTGTCCCTCCGTACCGCCCCCCTTCCCCCCTACGCAAGTTTGCGACTCGTGCCGGCCTAGCAAGACATAGGCAAAACTGTCGCTCTCCTCCCCTCTCTCGCATCGCAAGGCCAACGCAGGCAGCGTCTCTTCCCGTCATGCACTCGCAATTTTGGAGGCCATGTCACGAGGCGAGATTGCGCTGGTAGTACTATCATCAGGGCATGTTTTTGAGAGCTTCTGATTGACTGCGCAGATAAGTGTTTTTGCATGTCTTGAGCTTGCTTTTTTAATTGATAAGGCGGTACTTTAAACCTTTGTAGCATTTATTACATCATGCGGCTATTTCGGGGGTTAGTCCCAAGGTATTTACTTGTTATAGTGTGTGTGGTTTTTCTCTTGCCACCCCGTGTGGGAGGTGCACATACACCGAAAACTCAAATTTTTGTAATAGAGCTTAGACTTTCTTTTTTTCGTAGGGCAGGATTCGTCGAGTGGCGTGTTATGTAATTATCGAGTGAGAGAATTCATATGAAAAATGGGGATCAAAAAGCATAGCTAAAAAGCCTGTAAAGTGTAAAGGTTGCGGGGTGGGCTTGAAAATAGACGCAAATGCAGATGCGAATGCAGAGTAGGCGGACGCCAAATGTATGCAATGTGAGGTCAAGAGAAAAATGGGAAAAAATGAAGGTTGCACAGAGTGAACTGCTGATGAGAATTGCCGAGCTCGAGATTGCTTTGGGGACAGAATCAGAAAAAAATGAAAGCTGTGAGATAAAAGCTCAATTCCGCCGAGTAGGAACTAGCGAAGGTGAACAAAGGAGGGGCTGATGGAGAGAACAGTAGGGCACCGGCAACCAGAACAGCGGAGAAGAAAGTGGAAGAAGTTTGAAAAAAACAGGTTCAGTTGATTCAAAGTTCGCAAGACCCAGCTTCAGGAAAGTAGTGGTGGGCTTGCGAGGGGACAAAGTAGTTTGGCTTCACAGGTGAATGTTACCCCCAGGTGCAGGACACTCGAGCCTAAAAGTCACAGCACGTGATAATCACCGGGGGTTTGAACTTAAATCGATGCGCAGAAGCAATCAGAGAGAGGGTAAGAGGTGACAAGAAGGTTGAAATAGGGATGTTCCCAGGACGCAAACTGGATGCCGTCATGAGGCAAGCGAGCACAAAACTCAAAACTACAGCAGATGAATGAAATGTCGTGATAATTGCAGGCGGTTTAAACGATGTCCTAATTGATGATACGGCAGAACAAGCGACTACACTGATAAAAGGGGACGATGACATGCGCGCCATTTCTCCTCAGTTACAGGTAGTGATGTGCACAATACCAGAAGCACAGGTTCATGACGACCACCTGTTAAAAGCGGTTTTTAACGCAAACAAAGAGGTATGGCCGATGAGTCGAGAGAAGGGCCTTGAGGTGGCGGAAAATGAACAGAGAGGTACATAGGTAAGGTGGTTTTCAACGATACAGAATTCACTTCGATGGCAGGCTACGTCATGAGGTAGGCTGGCGACTTGCAGGACGCACAGTAGCTTTTTTTGTGGGGTGCGCGGGCTCTTCGGGGTCCAAGATAGCGAGTAATGAGGAAAACAACCAAGGGTACTCTTCGACTGGTGGTATATACAGCTATGGTTGCAAAGTGGCTGCAATATCCAAGACAAGTAGAGTCCAGGGCAGGAATCAGTGTTTCCACGAGGGCCGAGCCACTTCAGGCGTAGGGTATATTAACATGCAGAGTTCCAGGAAAAGGCTGAAGTGGGAAGCGATAGAAGAACAGCTAAGGAAGGAGAAGATCGGGGTATAAGGGGTTGGTAGAAACACAACTTCGAGACATGGAACAACCACCTAACAATCCAGACAACGCACGGGAATATTGTAATTGAATATGAGGCAGGAGAAAGGGGGGTGGTATTGGTGCATTCATTCGTAAAACTGCAGACTGGCAAGGGATCAAGCAGGAGTGCAAGGAACATTTATGGCTGAAAAGGAAAGTGGCAGGGCGAATGACGTTCGTGGGTTTTGTATACTTGTGGACAGGGGCAAAAGGCAAATCGGAAAATCAACAAAGACTGCAGCGCATAAAAATTGACAATTAGAAACTAGGAGATCTGTGCGAGTTAAATATATTAAGAAATATTATTACACATATAGAATATATGGATGGTTGTATTTACCCAAAATGCAGAATGCTAATGAATATGTGTGTTACGCATGATTTATACATTTGGAACAGCCCCGAGAAATGCAAAGGGCTGATAACACGGGAGGTGGGAAGCCTGCTGTCGGCGATAGATTGATTGATTGATTAAAACTTTATTTTTGTCCTGAGAAGACGCAGGGGAGACCCCGCGCCACCCGGCTAATCCCACGTTGGGACCGTCAAGCCGAGCTTGGCGGCCTGTTCACGGGCACTCTGGACGGCCAGGCTTTGATCCTTAAGCTCGAGGCTGCGTAAGAGCGCCGCCCACCTGTCCTCGCTGATGGCGGGGCCGATGGCTTCACATTCCCACAACACATGATTGAATGTGGCTAACAGTCCACAAGCGGGGCAATCCGCACTAGGATACCGTTCAGGGTAAATGGTATGAAGAACCGCAGGGTTAGGATACGCACTGGCTTGCAATAGTGTTAGGGTGACAGCCTGCGCCTTGCACAAGGCCGGGTGTGGGAGAGAGAATACCGTTCTTGACAGATAGAAGTGATTTGTTATTTCGTTGAACGTAAGTAAGGGTTCCCAGCGAGGCAGAGGGACTGTGGAGGCGGCGCGGTCAGTGAGTCCTCGCACGGCCTCGTGTGCGCCCTCGTTCGGGTTAGAGGTAAAGCCCTCAATCGACTCCAGGTGAGCGTGAAACCAAGTGAGAGAATGGGGCGTGATATGCTCGACGCTTTGGAGAATGCGGAGGGTCTGAGGCGCTACCATGCCGGTTTCATAGGCTTTGATAGCCGCCTTGGAGTCGCTGTATATTGACTCTCTGCGAATATCTAGCATAGCCAGCGCGATTGCAACCTGTTCTGCTATCACGGGCTTCGATGTGCGCACTGTGGCGGAGCAAGTGAGCTTGGAGTTTGAGTCAACGATGAAAACAGCGAATGCCTCTTGTTGGACATATGGCGCACCATCCACAAAACTTGCATCAGTGGGGTTGCTACGGACGCGCTCGAGCAGAGCTCCACCCCTGGCCCTACGCCGGCCGACGTTGTGTGCAGGGTGCATATTGCGGGGAATGGGTGCATTGCGCAGTTGAGACCTGATGTCTCTGGGAATCCGGATAGAATCGGGGCACTGGTCAATAGAGTTTAGGCCCAAATCATAGAGTATCTTGCGGCCCGATTAGGTTCCGGAAAGCCTGAGAAGCTGTGAGCGCTCTTGCGCCTCGATTATCTCTTCGAGTGTATTGTGAACACCGAGCTTGAAAAGGTTTTCAGTGCGAGTGCTTACAGGCAAGCCGAGCGCGAGCTCGAAGACCTTTCTTATTAGGGAATTGGGCTTACTTCTCTCTGCAACATGCCAATTATACATGGCTGCCGAGTACGAAAGGAGGCAGAGCACAATCGCATGTATGATGCGGATGAGATTGTCTTCCTTGATTCCCCGGCGCCTGTTGGTGATCCTCCGGATGAGGCCGAGAGCACTTTTCGTCTTGGTAGTGATCTGTCTCAGCGCAGCTCCGTTAGCGCCGTTGGACTCGATATACATTCCCAATATTAGGAGCGAATCCACTCTGGGCACTGGGGACCCGTCACTAGTGAAAAGCCGTATTTCACTTTGAGACGCAGGTTTCCAGTCACGGTGGCCGCCGCCTCGGGGACTTTTCTTGTAGAGCAGAAGTTCAGATTTCGATGGGGAGCACCTGAGACCGGTGGGACGGAGGAAACGTTCGGTCACGTCGATTGCGCGCTGCATGGCTTCCTCAACTTGACCATCGCTCCCACCGGTGCACCAGATGGTTATATCATCTGCGTAGATGGTATGATTGATTCCTTGAATCTTCGCGAGTTCCTTGTAGAGCCCGATCATCACGATGTTAAATAGTGTTGGTGAAATAACTGAGCCCTGAGGCGTGCCGCGTAAACCGAGGTTGATTTCTCATGAGAAGTATCCTTCGATCTTGAGCTTGGTAGTTCTCTGGTAAAGAAAGGATCTCACGCAGCCGTTCGTAGACCCTCTTCCCTAGCCCTAGGATGGCAATAGACTGGAGAATAAATTCGTGAGAAACGTTGTCGAAAGCCTTCTCCAGGTCTAATCCAAGGATGGCTCTGGTATCTCCTATGCTCCGGTCAATGATCTGATGCATTATAAGCTTCATAGCATCCTGTGTCAAGAGACCAGCTCTGAAACCAATCATATTGTGGGTGTACATGTCATTGGTCTCGAGCTGCATCTTGAGTCGGTTCAGAAGGGCGTGCTGTGTGACCTTACCGACACAGGAAGTTAAGAAAATCAGTCTTAGATTATCTATTCCTGGTGCTTTACCAGGTTTCGGGATTAAAACTGTGTCGGCCGTCTTCCATTATGCGGGAACTTCCCCACTGCGCCACACTTCATTATTCTTTTCCGTAAGGAATTCGATGTAGTCATCATCAAGGTTCTTGAGCATCTTATTGGTTATGCCATCAGGGCCAGGGGCGGATTTGGCAATTAGGGAAAAGAGCGCCTGCCGTATCTCGGCCACAGTATAGTCCGGGTCCAACTCCGGCACGTCGCACCCCGCGTAGTCCGGAAACTGTGTGGGTGCAAAGCTATCCGCGTCTCGCAGATATCTGTCTATAAGCTTGTTGACAACCAATTCGTCCGGGGTAGAGTCAGTAGTAAGATGGATGGCTCGCGCGAGAGATCGCCTTTGGTTGGACCTGGTGCTGCCCTGATCGAGGTGTTTCAGAAGACCCCAGCTCTTCCCAGATCTGAGCTGACCCTCGATGCTCTCACAGAGCTCATGCCATTGTTGTTTACACAAGGTTTTACAGTGCTCCTAGATCGCCCTGTTAACCTCGGAAACCTTCTTGTGGAGCCTCCTGTTATGCTTCTGTACCTTCCACCTCGTGAGTAGGGCTTGCTTGGCTTCTAGTAGGTGTGCCAACCTGCTGTCCATGTGTTCAACATCGAGGTCAGTGACGACCTTGTTGATCGCTGCCGTGGCGTCATCTCTGATTGCTTTGTACCATCCTTCAAAGTCTGTACCAGCCGTCAGTGTTCTCTCAGCTCTGACTTCGCGAAAAACGTCCCAGCCGACCACCTTGAATTTTTTCGTCCTAAAGCGGGCAATCGCGAAGAATACCTCGATGATGTAGTGGTCACTTCCGAGGTCTATAGCCGTGTTGACCCATTTGACCCCATCTATATTCTTCACAAATGTCAGGTCCGGGGTGGTATCTCGACATATGGAGTTACCTCTTATTGTGGGGAAATCCTTGTCAGTTATAAGCGTCAAGTCGGCTTCTGTCGCAGTCTGCCATAGCTCGCGTCCCTTGGGGGTATCATAAATGTATTCCTACACGCTGTGTGAGGCGTTTAAATCCTCTACGACTACAAGGGGGTAACGACTGCCCATGCTCACAGCCCTTTTGAGGAGAGAGTTTGCTCTCGCCCTGCGATAACTGGGACTACAGTATACGTTGAGAATAAAAAGGCTATTTATTTGAAGACCCTTCTTGGGTGAGTTCATTATAATTTCAGTCATTACGTACTCAATGCCATCGGCAACTGCACCGAGGTCACGCGATAGGTAATTGTACCACTTGCTGATAACTGTGGCAACTCCCCTACCTCCTGAATGTGATGACACTACTAGGTAACCCGGGAGCTCGATGGGGGGTGCCAGACGCAGCTTCTTGAACAGCGATGATTTGAGGCTTAACATCGAGAGTTCTTAAATATTGTTTTAGAATGGGCTTTGTGTGAGTAAACCCGCCACAGTTCCATTGCGAGATTCTTAAGTTTTCGTCCACACTATCCATGCTTAGGCTGAGGGGATGGTTGAGCAGCTATAGCGGCCTGGAGGATCGCGCCCTCAGTCGGTGGCGCTAGTACGTTGCGTTGTGCTGGGACCTGCAAAGGAGTAGGATCGGGGTCTCTCCACGCATCGACCTCTTCTACATTGCTTATGCGTTCACTCAGTGCTCCTAATCCCATCTAGGGGTGCGCCACGGCTTCTTGAATTTTCGCTAAGGTAGCCTGAATGTTCACAAAGGAAACCTTGAGTTCCGACAGTACGTTTACCGCCTCTTCTTCTTGTGTGTGCTCAACCGCTCGGCGCTTGGTTCCGCTAGGCCTATGAAGTACCTCAGACGTATCCATGGCGACCGGGGTTAGGGCGGGCTGCGCCGAAGGGGGCGAGGACGCGAGCTTTCTAATCTCTGCCATCTCCGCTGCTGGCCTGCTCATTTTTTGCTAATGCTGCGCGTTTTCTTTGCTCAGCTGCTCGTTAGCTCGTCGCATCTCGTCGAGCTCACTCGCGTGGGGAGAACCGCGATTCGATTCGTCATCTCTAGGAGACTCACATAGATTCCGCAATAATATCACGTTGGATATGTAATCAGCTAAGGGTGGTGAACATAGCTGAATATGGGTCAAGAAACTTAGGCAGTGATCAAAAACGTATCAAGCTGAGTATTGCAAGAGAAATGAAATGGGAAAGGCGGCATTACGGGCAACCACACGATAATATTTATTAAAAAAGGCTAATACAAATAGCAACTAAAGAGATTGAGAAAGTCATCACGGAGGTTGCTAAAACAGAATGGACGTACAAAAATTTAACTCTATTGTTTGAGTTAGAGCTTGCTAGGGTGCGAGTCAAATTAAATGGAAAAATCAAAAACAAACCAAAGTTCTGGTGGAATCAGGAAGATTAGAGATTCATGGTAAGACGTCAGGAAGCATCCAGGGAACACAGGTATGCTAAACAGAGCGGTGTACTGGAAGATGATGACAAAATAAAATTGAATAACTTTCTGAGCTGCAGAAGGAAAGCATTCAATTTGATCATTGAAACGATTAGAAAAAAGGGAGCCCAATGAATGGCGGAAGTGAACAAAAAGAATAGACAGGCAGCTACAAAGTTTTGGAACCATTTCATTTCTCTGAGTAATAAGACAAACACAAAACAAACGTTTATAACTACAGTTCACGGAATCAGACAAGTTGGGAATGAGGCAATGGAATAAATAAAACAAAAGATGACGGAAAAATCTAAACTCTAAAAAGCGCTGCATGCACCATACCAGATGAGGATGAACCAATTAAATTAGTGGTTCCACTGTGGAAACGAGAGCAGGAAAGGGCTGAAAAAAGGGTTCCCAATAGCCCATAAACAGGCCCCGACGGCACCCCATCATGCTAATAAAGAAATTAGGACCAAACTCTGAGCAAGCATAAGAGAGGCAGGGAGCGAAGCAATGATGAATGTTGAAGCTTTCAATGGGTGGAAACTAAGCTGAAGGAGCATGATCTATAAAGGAAAGGGCGACAGAGCACATATAAGAAGATACCGTCCTATAACACTGACATGAGTAGTTTACTGACTGGTGATGCAGATAGTAAAGGAAGAACTACAAACATGGGTTGAAAATGAGGAGGTGTTGGAAGAACTACAAAACGGGTTCTGCAAACGAAGGATGTCGGAGGAATATTTGTTTTCATCGATGGCGTGTATTGATATAGCCTAAAATTACACAGGCCCTTGTATCTAGCATTTATACATATGAAGAAGGCTGCTAATGTGGTTCAAGCAAGACTTGTGTGGAATACTGGACACACTAAATGTGGAAGATAGAATAACTAATCTTATAAGAATATCTATAAAAGTAACAAGGTAGTTATCAAATTAGACGAACAGGTATCACAACCTGTAGAGATACAACGCGGGCTTCGACAGAAATGTCCTTTGTCACCCTTGTATTTTATGCTGTATCTACAGCGCCTCGAAGCCAAATTATAGGGGAATGGACTTGGCTTTAGCCTCTCTTTTGCCAAGCAAGGAAAACAATTTGAACATTCATTACCAGCATTGAAGTATGCAGATGATAGGGTAATAATAGGTGATAACAAGGAAAATGTGCAGGGATTCATAGAGGTCTGTGGTAATCAAAGAGATACGTTAAATTTGAAGTTCAGCAGGGAAAAATTGGCGATCATGATTTGTAATGATAACAAAGGCAGTGAGCATACCATACAGGAAGTCACACTAAAAAAGTGCATAAATGCAAATATTTGGTCGTATGAATAAATAACAGGGCTGATTATCTAAGGGAGCACGAAAGATACGTAATGACTAAGGGCACCAGGAATATAGCTGTAATAAAAATAGGGCACTGTGGAACTACAATAGGTATGACGCTGTGAAAGGCATTCCGAAAGGTGTCATGGTCCCGGGTTTGACGTTTGGCAATGTGTTCTTTTGCAAGAAATCAGAAGATCGAGCAAGATTGGAAATAAACAACGTTGTATAGTTATACTTGGTTTTGGAGCACTCGGAAATACCCTAAATCGGGGGGTACAGGGAGACATGGGATGGACATCATTTGAGTGCAGGGAAGCTAGCAGCAAGATAGAATTTGAAGAGCGATTGAAAAAAATGAAATAGGAGCGTTGGGCTAGGAAAGTTTTCAAATATTGTACATGAAGAAGGTCGACACTAAATGAAGAAAACAAACTCGAAAATGTTCAAGCAAGTATTTACACAAAATTAGCATACGGAACACAAAGGAAACATCGGTTAAGAAGAAGGTGAAGGGAACAGAAAGTGGCATGTGGAAGATCGTAATGCTTGTGAAATCATCACTGGAGACCTACTGAACTTTTACGCAGGAAATAGCAAGGGAAACGATCTACAGTAATCATCGGGGTAGTTCTCTGCTCTTCGTGGCAAGAATGGGAGTATTGCGGACCAAGACGTACCGAGCAAAGTACGGAGGCACTGACACGGTAAGCAGTGCGTGTGGAGAGGAGGGGGAGACGGCTGAGCATTTGATAATGTTCTCTAAAGGATTCCGCCCGATATTCAAAGATAATAGCGCGGATTTTTTCAGAGCATTGGGGTTTCGGGACAGTAAAAGCAAAATAGACTTTAATCGGGTATAATTAACCAAGAGGAGGCTAAGTGATGAGTGGCTACAATTGAGGCGCCAGTGAAATTCAATCCTTAAACACGCATTGATAGTCATTAGCATCATGGCTAGGTGGCATGAGCCACCGCCCGATATAAAGGACACAGCTGCATACATTCATCCATTCATCTCAATTCCTTGCAAGGTGCTGAATTCGTTTCGAGCCTCGACTTAAGTTCCGGCTATTGGCAAATCCTCATGCAAAAAGATGATAAAGAAAAAAACTGTGTTTGCAAACCCGGACGGCCTACATGAATTCAATGTTACACCGTTCGGTATATGCAATGCTCCAGCAACTAATTAGCGCATAATCGACACCGTACTGCGTGGCCTGAAATGAAAGACTTGCCTATGTTTTCTCGATGACAATGTTGTCTTTTCATCGACGTTTCCTCAACATCTGCTACACTTGGACGAGGTCCTGACTTGCCTTGCAGGCGCTGGTCTTCAAATTAACGCCAAGAAGTGCCATTTCGCCAGCAGATCTATCAAGGTCCTCGGTCATGTCGTGAGGAAGGACGAAATTGGTCCAGACCCTGATAAAACAGCTGTGGTGCTTCGCTCCCCTCACCCTCTCAAACCAAAATGTTTGCGAAGTTTCTTCGGTCTGGCCTCTTACTTTCGACGATTCATACAAAACTTTGCCTCTATAGCTGCTCCACTCCAAGAGTTACTTGCTTCCGGTATGCCCTTTCAGTGGTTTCAGGAATGCGAATCGGCTTTCGACATGTTGAAGGGTGCCGTCACGACCAACCCTTTACTTTCTCGTTTTTACGATAGTACAGCAACCTTCCTGCACACAGACGCTAGCGGCCGCGGTTTAGGAGCCGTGCTCCTGCAACGCGACAACTCTTCGTGAGAACGATTCGTTGCATACGGCAGACGCATCCTCTCCACAGCCGAGAGGAACTACACGATCACCGAGCAGGAGTGCCTGGCCATCATCTGGTCAGTGCAGAAATTTTGTCCCTATCCGCACGGCTGTCACTTCACAATCTTGACTGACCACCATGCTACATGTTGGCTTTCGACACTCAAGAACTTGTCGGGACGCCTCGGCCGCTGGATTCTACGCCTACAAGAACAAGAGTTTGACATCGTATACAAGTGTGGCAGAAAGCATAGTGACGCCGACGCGCTTTCTCGCTGCCCACTACCAGGGCTCCACTCGGTTTTTCCGCAATCACTTTGCACAACACACCCTCAGAGTCCATGTCTACGGCAGTTGTCTCTCTCGCCTCTATAGACCAGCTGGCTGTGAGCAACCCCCCCCCCCTTGCGCCCCATTTTATTTCTCGGCAGCTGACTGACCCATACTGCCAGCGTATTATAGGCTACCTCACTGGCAGTTCCCATCCACCTTATGCGAGGCCCCCTCGCCAACTCCCGCAATTTAAGCTGGACAATTCGGTGCTGTACCGCAAAATTTACCATCCTGAAGGTGAGCGCTTGATTCCCGTTGTGCCCCGATTGCTTCGGTGTAAAGCCCCCAGAGCACTTCGTGGCCATCTGACTGCTGGTCACCTTGGTAACCATATAACCTACAATCGCCTTCGAAGTTGGTTTTATTGGCCAGCGCAGCTTGGTACGTCGGGTCCTGCACCACCTGCCAATGTAGAAAACTACCAACATCTGCTCCAGCCGATACACTACAGTATCTTTCATGCCCAGCCACGCCATTCGAAGTTGTAGGCGTCGATCTTTATGGCCCCCTTTCAGTAAGCGCTGCTGGAAACTGGTGGATAGTGACAGCCGTTGATCATTTGACGCGCTACGCCGAGACGGCATACGTCACTACTGGTTCAGCTTCTGGAATCGCTGATTCCATCCTCCGAGCCGTTAAACTGCATCATGTTGCTCCACGTGTATTGCTCAGTGACCGTGAAAGGGCCTTCATTTCACAACTAGTACACAAACTTCTTTACGCCTCTGGCACAACTCATAATACTGCCTCCAGTTATTATCCCAGGACTAACGGCCTCACTGAGCGATTTCACAGCACTCTTGCTGGCTTGATCACCGCCTATATTCAATCAGACCACAACAACTGGGAAGAAGCCCTACCTTTCGTCACGTTCGCCTACAATACGATCATTCTGAGGACAACCGCCTACACACAATTTTACCTAGTTTATTAACACTTCCCAACTTCTTTCCTGGACGTCTCTTTCTTTACCTGCCACATGGATTCATCTCCATCGTCTATAGAGGAATAGTTTTTACGACTCGCACAGTGTCTCCAACGTGCTTGTATAAATACTGAAGCCGGATAGCAAGAGAAAACCCTTGTTTATGATGAATCGCGTCATGCTGCATTCTTTCAACGTGAAGACGAAGTGCTGCTCTTGACGCCTATTCGAACACCTGATTTGGGCGACAAATTTGAACCATGGTTTGTCGGGCCATGCACAGTTCTTCACTTCACCTCTGTATTACCACGTGACGCCACTTGTAGCCCCAGCAGATCGCTGTTATCGAACTGCTGAGGTCGACCATGTCTCCCAGATGGAGCCCTTAATGCGACGTTCTTTGTCCCCTTTACTTGTCGCGGCCAAGTTGGCCGCTTTCACGTGGGGGGAATTAGTGTGGACATTGAGTATACTTATCCTCTTCATCTGTAGATTATCATTATTATCATGTGTTGCTTATGCATTCTCATCGCTGTCGAGTAGCATCATCATCTTCGTTAGTTTATCGTAGCTGTCGGCTGCCAGTTCCTCGGGCCTAAGAAAGGTCTTCCAAACCAAGACTTCATAATATGATCAAAAGTTGCGAGATGACAGTAATTGGAGTGTTCACTACATGGACACACAGATGGAGAGACAGACAGAAGCACGGACGGACAAATGGACAAACACGCGGAAGAACGCATAAACGGACGCAACGAACAAACGCACGGGTGGACGGATGCGTGGACGGTGGGACGCCTGAATGACGGAATGACGCATGGACAGACACATGAACGCATGCGTGAACGGCTCCACAGACGGATGCACGGACGAATGGAAGCAGGAACAAACAGACCGACAGACGCTTCGCCCCACCTATAACTATGCACTTTATTGATATTCTGTGATTTTGTGGGCAGTCATTGGTTTCTATGACCTTGCAGATAGCACCTGCCAACGCCGGACGCCACCAGTGATCAATTTTTTCTTTTGATGAAGCATTCAAGGCTGTTGCCGTAATACGCTGTATAAGGCTGTAGCTCCATGAAATTCCAGCTACCACTTGCGTACGAGGGGGAGTGCTTTCAGTAATCAGGTAAGCTACTTTGTCTCTTGATAACTCTTCGTACTACACTCGAATATGTAGCCGTCGTTTACAACGTGAATGTTTCATCAGAGATTCTAAGAAGGGGTAGCTCAAGACTGCTCTTTAGATTTGGAAGCATGGCGATTGGTATCACTAAACGTAAGTACGCTGCATCTGAACAGTCAACAAGTGCGTATCAGTAGCAATGCTGCCTCGCGATCACTGCCGTGTTTAATGCTAAAATACGCCTTGAATCTGGATCGGAGCCCATTTGTAACACTTCAGTTATCAGTGAAACAAGCGACAGTCGTCATGTCCTGTGTCGTAATGAAGGCGCGCTTTTAGAGCCAAACAGGGTGTCCCATGCGATAAAAGCGTCCGGGCCGACAGACATTTGGCCTCTATCAGGCATTAACCACTGAGCCACCGTGGAGCACGACCTTCAACGTTCAAACAGCAAGCTTCACTTGACGCTGCATGGTGATGGGCATCACAATGAAGGGACTATCATGTTTTCAGCATTACCAGCAAGATGGCGTAGTAAGGACACGGTGGTGCGCTCTTATTCCCACACATACTTTGCCCTGCATTGAGGAGAAGGTGGATGCTAGCTCGCGTGCCCTTATCTCGCGGCGGGGAGGATTGTACGTCTTGGCCGGCCTATAGCTTTCACCGTAGCGAGTCTATTGCAGTTACAGGGCGCACAAACGTTACTGCGATTGTTGCACAATCTCCGTTTGCGATAAGAGCGTGCTTTTCAGACACAGCAAAGTAACGACTGAGACAAATATTCGCGTACATCTGTATTTGTGAGTACGTTAAGTGCGTTATTTGCGCGTCGTGAGAAACGTGGGGCACGTTTCAATCTGCTTGGCATTCTGCGCGTATCCTTCCCAATTTTTCGCTATCGCGTTCATTGCTTCCTTCTGCAGAAAAGCTGTGACTTTTTTTTATGGCCAGAGCTGAACGACCAACTCTGGGCTGTCCGTCAGGCCAAAGATGCCGCCAGAGTCCAGAAACTACAAGCCGCCCTCTAAAGCCACCGAAACCAACATGCCGGCTTATTGTGTTCAATAATGTATTTTTCTCTCTGGCACACTTCGGGGTGATGTCATGTGTTCAGCCGTGCAGACAAACTGTGTCATAATACCGCCTATGTTTAAAAGTTTGCCCCACGTTCCTCAAAAAGCTGCTGATTCTCTGCACGTCCCCCATTACTCGAACAGGTAAAGGCGTCACTGCAATCTGTGAAACCTGGGACCGTTCCTAGTTCAAATGATTTTCCGGTCGAGTTTTACTTGTAATTTTGAAATGAGGTAACTGCCTTTACCAAAGTAATCTAGCGTTGTTTCCGGAATGCTGTTTTTCTATGAACTTTTCAAAACGACTGCATTGTACTCATCCCAAATGGTGACGCTTGCTCTTTTAGTCCTGAAGATCGGAGGCCTGCCACGCTCATTAACGTGAACTATGGGATACTCGCGATGGAATGTTTTTAACAATTTAGGGCCCTGTTGAACACCCTGGTGTCTTCTTACCAAGCTTCGTCAATGTCTGGGCGAGAAATGCGCAGCTTCTTTTTTTTATCACCCGATATATCATAGTCTACACTATGTCGCAATCTGCGTGTGTTCTCCTTATGTCTTGGGTCCAAGAGAATGCATTTGAATGACAAGAGCCCACGTATATCTTTAACGTACTAACGGCCTTTGGTTTTCTTCATCCGTTCGTGGAATTATTTCAAACGTGAACTCTGGTATGAAAGCACGTTAGTTCTAGGTAGTTGAGAGAGTGCTGTCTTTTCCAGTACACCTGGGCTCCCGCAAGGAGGTCTATTGTATGCTATTCAATTGGTCGTCCGCCTTTAGCCATTTTTGGGTGCTCTATAAGCCGATTCATTTGTCCGGGGCCTTGCGCTTCCGGTGAGCAGTGTCATAAAAGTGACAGCTTTTGGTGACAGCCTAACTATGAACCTGTCCAGTGAGTATAGCCTTTCACACAGCCTTTGTTTATTCTTTTGGAATGGTGACATTTCAGGTGCCGCTCTGACATTCTCCAAATTGTTCATTGTCTCCCCAAAATCCAGACATAGCTCCACTTCCTCACTTCATCGGGTGGCAGCTTTTTGAATTTTAAGCATTCTATACAACCACTATGGAATTTCTAACTCTCTTTAGTTAAACGCTCTCGAGGAAGTAAAACTAAAATACAGGACGCAAATAATTTCACCTACTGCTTCTTGAGTGTAGGTACCTTGCGCAGACTGTATGATGCGGTCACATTTTGTACATTTCTGACGATGAGCAACCACCTTGACGTTTCGTAAGATAATTGTAGCCTGCTTTGTGCTTTTTGGAGGCTCCAAACGCACTTAGTCTCTCGTGCGGTGGCGTTAAGAAAGCAGCGTTCCGAGAGAAGCTTTGCTTTTCAAGCGGTGTCCATACTTTGCATACTTGCATTTGAAGTTCTTGAATGTGGCACCAGTTGTCACAAAGACAGATTTATTTGTCTGTCAAGTTCACTTTTCATGTGCTGTTAACCCACAGGTGTGATCACATGGGTCAACTGCAAGCCTGTAGCACCTTTTTTGTACCTGAAGCTTCTGAGTTGGCAGTTAATTATTAATTCCCCTAATTCGCAATTCTTGTGGCATTATTATTGCGATAACAATTATTTGGACACTGGCTGCTGGATTTTGCCGCTGACACCAGCATTGACGTGGGCGTTGCCGTCACTCATTGTATATGTATACGAATCTATATATTTGAAAACGCACAAAAGAAATTCAAGGAAAAGACTCCAGCCCGCACTATTGAACGTAGAACCTCCGAGCCGCGAGTGCGAGGCGTTAACCACAGAGCCTCTGAGGAGCACGTCCTTCAAAGCTCAAACGGCAAGCTATTGTATTTTCAGCAATATCACCAAAATAGCGCAATGAGCGCGCGGAGGTGCGCGTTCGCATCTCCCACGCGTACTTCGCCCCTCAGAGTAGAGAATGTAGATGCTCGCTCACGTGCCCTTATCTCTCAATAGAGACGACCGTAAGTCTGGTTTGGCGTTAAGCTTTCGCTAAAATGTTTCTGTTGTAGTTCCCGGGCGCACAAAAGTCACGGCAATTGTTGCAAATTCTCCGTTTTTAAATGCGCTTATCATGTACTGGGTTGTAATGAATGCGTGTTTTTAGGGCTGAACAGGGTGCCCCTTGCGATAAAAGTGTCCAGGTCGACAGACATTTGGCCTCTACTCTGCTTGCTGCCGAATTAAGAGGCCTGAGGGAAGAAAAAAAGAAACAGAGCTATGCAACCCAACATTATGAATAAAATAAAGCGTCCACGATTACAACGATGACCTCAAGCCTCAGAAGAGCGCATTTCGCTCGCCTGTCATTTTGGCTCAAGTTGAGACGCTTCACTACACTTCAGACTCTCAGAGTGCCTTTTCAAACCATACGCCATAATTGCAGGAATCACCCGCATAGGAAGCTGTTTTAATTTGGTTAGCAGCGATTTCACTGTTTAAGCTCTCTGACGGTGAAAGCACCTGGTATAGTTACCTATTTTCTGTCACTTGATTTCTCTAGGCGGCCACACATGTAGTACTCAAGAGCTATGCGAAGAGAAGAGCTGATCACTTATATTCCTGATTTCTGTCTAGTGGCATTTTACGCTATTTAGCGCATAAAACTACAGGCTTGAGTATAATGTACTATGCCACTAGACCAAAGCTAGCATCAGGGTATCTTAGACACCCAAGGTTTCAGTATTAGTTACTGGCCAAATCTTGTCTCAAATATCGACTTTCATTGCGTCTTAAAGTACCTGGCTGGTCTAAATCTCCGGAGCCCTCCGCTACCGCATTTCGCATTCACATATGGTGGTTTAGGAACGTAAACCCCACATAAAAATCAATAAACCTTCGGAGAGTCAAAAAGGCAACTTTCAGTAAAGCGAACGCCACGGTGACAGAACGATCTTCCGTGGCTTACTGGCATGAGCTATCACGTATAAGCTTAGCAGACGGCGCCAAAATGCCTCGATCAAAGAGTTATGAATGACACAACCTTTGCAATGAGCTGGGTGTCCAGCAAAGGAAGTGCTTCGTGATTCTCGTTTAAAAGTTTCTATTATACCTTAAACAATGCGAATAAGGCCAAAAAATGAACCATATAGCAGCTTCGAATGCAGCCAAAGCATTCGGTTGCGCGAGCACGACGTCGCGGCATGTCTACTCCGGTTGCGGCGCCTGGCGGCTAAACGCCGCACTGACACCAACGGCCGCTACCCACTAAGATCCACTCCATCGCCCGGGCACTCAAAAAATATAGGGGGCGCTACACCTGAGCATTCGCTTTCTATGCGTGATCGATCTGTCTCTCTTTTAATATTGCCATAACAATGATAAGAAAAATCTCCGCTGGAGTTTGCCACCGGCGTCGGCGTCATTGTATATGTATACGTATCTAAATATATGTGAAAACGCAAGAAAGGAATCACTCTCTCTCCGGATTTCATGCCGACCGGTTGTGCCCCCGCGATCTCCGACGACAGCACAGCTTTAACTGACTGGTTCGATTTAAGCCATCTCCTGCCGCCGACAAGAGCTCTCGCTCAGTGGTGCCCCGTTCCCGCGCTCCTGTGACCGTGTCCATCTTCCTATCTTCTCCTTGCTTCTGGGTGTCGCTGTCCCTGCGCCACGCAGTCTCTTTATCCTGTCTATCTCTATACTTCTAATCCAATTCTTTTAATCCCTCCTTACCCCTCCCTAGTGAGCTGCTGTTGAGGTGTCGCATTGTGATGCAGACAGTTACAGGGCTCACTTTTCTGTTCTTTCCATTAGGAATCACATAAGCAAGAAAATAATTCTGAGAAGACTCCGGGGCGCGCAATCGAACGTGCAATCTCGGATTCATAAGTGTGAGGCGTTTACCACTGAACCACTGTAGAGCACGTCCTTCAACGCTGAAACGGTAAGCTATTTGTATCTTACACTTACCGCTGGTGATTGGCATCTCGGGGAAGGGGGACTATCGTGTTTTCAGCATTACCAGCAAGATGGCGCAATGAGCGCATGGCGGTGCGCTCTCATTCCTACACGTACTTTGCCCCGCAGAGATGAGAAGGTGGACGTTAGCTCGAGCGCCGTTATCTCGTGGTGGGAAGGATCTTACATATTGGCTGGCCTACGGCTTTCACCAGAACGAGTCTGTTGTAGCTACCGGGCGCGCGAACATCACTGCAATTGCTGCATAGTCTCCGTTTGCGAAAAGAGCGCGCTTTTGAGGCACAGAAAAGTATCAAGTGAGACGATTATTTGCGTCATTCTGGACCTGTGACTACGTTAGGTGCGTTATTTGTGCGTGAGAAACGCAGGGCACGTTTTGACCTTCTTGGCATTCTTTCTTTGTGTTGCTCTCTAAGCCTCCTGGTCAAGGTATTTCACAGAAGGCATTGCTAATCGACGGGACGTGGTGACCATAACCTTTACAAGTCTATATACATTACAAAAGAAATTTGATGTTGTTTCATAGAGAAGCAACCTCTTAAGGCCCCTATGATACGCGTTTGCATGATTAATTCTATCTACAAGAGAGTTTTGTATCCCCTTTACTCAGAAAATATTAATCTCGCGTTACAGAGCTGCTGTCATCTTCACTCGGCCAAGCAGAAGAAAAACACTGTTTTATAGGGCCGCTCACCAGGCCCCATACTAAATTTTATTTAGGCTGTGAAAGTGGTTAGGTGTCCAATGAAAAACATTTTGCGACGAATATTTTAAATGCGAAGCATTTCTTAGTGAACTTCGGTGGCTTTTAGCGTATCTATCTATCTATCTATCTATCCATCTATCTATCTATCTATCTATCCACCTACGACTTCAAGCTCTCCTGGCCGCTCCGATAATGGTATCGATAACGCATGACGAACATATGTGAGTAGTCATATTATGAAAGCATGATAACATGAATATCTTGATAATTAAGTTATGAATGTGATAATTTATGTTTGATAATCTTGCTGCTCTTGCCGGTGGTTTCGTTTAAATGTCATGTTGCAAAACTGGTATGGTATGACATGACTGCATGGCGAACAGAAAGAACAGACCCTGACGAAAAAATCTTGACATGCGTTTCGTGTAACACATGACTACATGCCACACTCATGATGCGCTCACGGCCGTTTCGCTAGCTTCGCATATAGTATATTTTGTATCGCGGGGCGTGAATTGATGACGAAGGCATGTGACTGATGCGAACATGATAATCGTGAGATGAGTGTTGTGTAACGAAATTGGCAGCATATCCACAAGGTGAAAGGTGGAGAGTGGGGCAAAGCATCCGTTCGTCCATTCTTTCTTGCTTCCGTCCGTCCATGCGTCCGTCTGTGTGCCCGTTCATGCGTTCAGCCGCCCGTCCGTACGTGAGTCTGTTCGTGCGTCTGAACGTTCATCCATGCGTCCATCCCCGCGTTCTTCCATGCATTCGCCCCTACGTCCGTCCATCCGTCCGTGCAGCCATTCATGCGTCCGTTCATGCATCTGTCTGTGTGTCCGATCGTCCATCTAGTCGACATTCCAAGTACCACCATCTCGCATCTTTTCATCATATATTCCCGATATAGAAGCACCGCCATCCAGCGGACATTTCAAGGACTAAACGAGAGGTGGCACATGCACACTTTCTTATGGCAAGGGCTTTGTGTCTACTTCCCACATTTAACCACCACGACTTCATGGTATATACTAGTTCACTCATTTCATGGCACTGTGGCCCAACGCTCACTAAACCTTTCTAAAACCAAGGAGGTTACGCCCAGTGAGTATAACTTAGCAACCCTTTTTTTTCTTGTCAGATTGTGCCCGATGTACATGCCACTCAGGGGCTGCTAAGTGGAAAAGAGAGACCGGAAAAATTTAGCTTTTAGTTAACGCGCACGCAGTGAATTTTTTTTTATTTTTGAACATCGCACAGGAGATATCTCCTACCGGCACCGTCTTGCAGTTCAAAGCGTAAGACTGGTTACGCACTACGTTTACAACGATGGGGGAACGGGTGCTGCTTTAAGGAGCTTCGCCGCTAAAACATGAGTACATGCCACGCTCCTGATGCGCTTACGCTCGTTTCGCTACCTTCACTTATACCAAATTTCGTATTACGGGTCGCGAATGGATGGTCAGCGTATGTGACTCGTGCAAACATGATAATCATCAGTTTTGGGTCATTTTACAGCATGACTACCTGCCACGCCCATGATGCATTTGCAGCGGCTTCACTAGCTTCACATGTACCACAATCGGTATCACGAGACACGAACGGATGAAATAAGTAAATGACACGTCCAAACATGAATCATCACGAAATGCGCTTCATGTAACAGCATACTTACATGCCACACTCATGATGTGCTCGCGGCCGTTTCGCTAGCTTCACAATTGCGAAATTTTAAATTACATTACGTAAATTAATGACGAAATGATGCGACTGGTGCACACATGATAATTAAAGGATGCGTGTTATGCAAGGTAATGGCTACATGCCACACTCAAGGCGCCAATGCACGTAGGCGGGACCCGGCGCGCGTGCGCGCTGGCGTTCCTTTTGTGGCGTCACGCCGGCAATATCACGCCGGGTGCCGATTTGCCTACAATATACTAGCAGGCTCGCGTAGCGCTGCGTTGCTTTGGCGCATGCGTGTTTGGGCAGGTCCAGCGTCCCTCCGTGACAAATACAGACAGACACAGTGCTTTCTGTGTAACGTCATCGGCGCGAAGTGCAGCATGTCGTATTTCGCGCCGGCTGCCGGCGGGCCGTGCCGACAGACGCTGGCCGCGCCTGGTGTCAGACGAGTGTGCTCGCGTTCTACTAACGAAGCGTCGCTGTGCCAAGCGTGCGGACGTGTCCACGTTACGTCGGAGTAAAGGGCACTTCATAATGTGCTCGTGGCCGTTTAGCTAACTACACATATACAAATTTTGTGTGACGTGGCGTCAAGGGACGACGAAGGTATATGACTGGTGCAAACATGATAATCATGACACGCCTGTCATGTTAGAACATGACAGCATACCATGCTCATGATTCGCTCGCGGCTATTTTGCTAGCTCCACATATACCAAAATTTTGGTATCACGTCACATGAATAGACGGCGAAGAAAAATGACACGTTTAAACGTGATATTCATGCGTGTAGCGCCATGCTAGAATTGGCCAGCTGAACGCGTCGAAGAGGCAATGAGTCGCGTGTCTCGCGAAGCGTGAGCCACGAAGAATTAGAGAATGGCCTAGCTGCGGAACAAGGCTGGATGCTGCAGCGGTGACTCAGCCATCGCATGCGCCCCGAATAAAGCAATGACCTTGACACGGGCTCATCGTTGCCGTCTCGACTTTCGTACCTTTACATATGGTGACCCAGACAAGTGACCAAAGCTGCACCGCTGCCTCTGAGCTTCGTGTACATGTTCCAGCCAGGTCAAGCTTTGCAGCTGCACTTTGACCAGCCTCTACCAGCGTTCCACAACTGTGACATCGAGTCATTGTATATAAAGTGCAAGGCTGCCTTGGAACTCAACAGAATCTGGTGGATCCAAGAGCTCGTGTTCGAGGTCCTGGAGAAGGTTCTTCTACCTGACATCAAGCGACGACTCACCAATTTCTCTTGGAGCAACCTCACCCCCTTCCCCCCGTATGACGGACCACAGGACACCGTTGTACGGTTCCGCGGCACTGTACACCGCCTCCGACTACGTACGGACCGAACACAAGACCCTTCTCCACCAAGTGCCATCCAGCCTCTTTCGCTGTTAGAAGTTCCCAAAATCGACAACTTGGTGTCGACTATGCCTCCCACACCATGGTTCGTCCCGACTGTCGCCCTGCCAACAACCACCGGCTACACAAATGACGGAAATCACCTTGTCGATTCAAGTGGCCCACCGACCAAAAGGCCCGCCCCCCCCCCCCCCCCTAGTGTCTCCGCTTCCTGTTTCCCAGGAGTTGGCTCTGTTTCAAGGGCCACTTCCACCTCTCTGCTTGGCAGATTCGATGCCGGTTACAACTTCGGACACCATCGGTTTTTTAGCACAATCCTGTTCTGCCGCAAAGGCTCCGAAATCGCCAATGAGGGATGAGCCAGCTGAGCCGCCTAATGACTTCTTGGACATAACTGCCGAGCCCCCCCACTAGGACGGTGATGACAGCGTACAACGCATCAGGCCGTACAGGCTTGGAACCGCCTGCGCATGCTACAATAGACACGCAAGAAGTCATTGAGTATGCTCCCCTGCCCGCGTGCTGCTCTTTACCAGACACTGAACGGAATACTTTAACCGCTGGTTCAAAGTCCGGTCTTACCGCGTGGTCTGCACCTCCTCTGCATGTCTTCCTCCTGGACGAGGCCCGAGCAGGCTGTTGGCCAGGCCCCGGAAATTCAAGCGCCCCTGTTTCTAATGCGCCTGCAACCAGCCACGACCTCGCACGTCGCCGATTTGTGACCCAAACACGGCGACATCATCGTACCGAGGGGGAAAACGCATGGGCAGCTTTCCACCCGCCCGTGATAGTTACCCTAGGGTGCAGGCGTCCACCACAAGAAGGTGGAAGTACGGCAAAGGCCCCTTCTGCCACGTCGTGAAATGCGGAAGACAGGCTGGTATCAGTGCTCCACACATCAGCAGTCGGCATTTCGCCGATGACGTCGTGTTGCAGTGCCAACGACATGAACGCCGCATTTCCAGCGCTACCTCGCCATTTGAAAAACAGCCTATGGTAAACGCTGTGGAAGCATTACAACGCCACAGTTCAGCAATTGTCGGCCTGCGTCTGCTTGCCTGCAGCATAGACGCCACGGAAAGCCCCTGTTTGGCGCCAGTTCATCACAGAAAGTTATGCAGCGTCACAGGTATGCGATTTGCGCTACCCGGCCATGCGGACGACAAACCTTGCTTCCAACAGTGCCTGTCCCTCACAACCCTTGGCTGCTGCGATTCTCCCAGAGTTGCCCACCGGAGACCCACTGCTTACCACCTTGACAACCTGGACTTACCAACGAACACCTTAAGGATTGCCGTTCATGTATATATAGCTTTGTCGTTCTCTTTTTTTAATATGTTTTTGATTACGCAAAGCGCCAAGGAGGGGCCTACGTAGCACCACATCAGATTTGGCCAGCTGGTCGCGCGAAAGAAGAAGCTAGCCGCGTGGCTTGTGATGCGCGAGCCACGAGAAATTTGAGTACTGCCTAGCTTCGAAACCTGGCTGGACGCAGCAGCGGCGACTCAGCCTACGCCTGCGTCCAGATTAAAGCTGTGAACTCGGCACAGGCTCCTCACCGCCGTCTCGCCTCTCGTTCCTCTACATGCGTGTCACGTAAAGCATGAGTACACACTGCGCTCATAGCGTGCTCTCGGCATTCAACTAGTTCCACGTATACCAAATTTGATATCACGTGTTGTGACTGGACAACAAAAGTACATGACAGGTCCAAACATGATAATCCTTACATGCGTGTCGTCTAAATCTTGACTACATGCTACGCTCATAAAACGCTCATGGCGGTTTTCGCTAGCTTCACATTTACCAAATTTGGTATCAGGTGACATAAATAGATTACGAAGATAAATTACACGTCCAAACGTGATAATCACAACATGGAAGTCATGTGCGGCATAATTTACCACCGCCTAGTAATGTTTGCTGATTTTAAAGTGTAAAATCAACCTTCCTTATTCGTGCTTTGCATATCACGATTCTCACTGTACGTGGTATCTACCAATTGTTTTGAATGAGTTCATTACGAACTGAAAAAACTGAAAAAAAGCACCGTGAAACTAGGATGAGAGAAGGCGAGCTCGAAACACTTGCCGCTGCTCCCTGAAGTCTTCGCAAGCGAAATCTCTTTCTCTACGCTCGCCGGCGTCCGACCAAGAGGTCACAGGCGTATGACGTGCCCCGAACATGTCCCACCACCATGCACGCGATCGGCGTTCTTTTTATGGAGAAAGCTCCTCATAGCGAAACCCGTTCGTCCCTCGTAGTTGTAGTCGTAGTCATATTGTGTAACCAGTCTTAATCTTTGACCTGCATAGTGGTGCCGGTGGGAGCTTTCTCCTGTGCATTGTTGTACAATAAAAATTCGCAGCGTGCGTGTTAACTAAAAGCCGAATTCTCCGGTCTCTCATTCCCCATTAGTTGCCACTGGCATGTACATTGAGCACTATCTGGCAAGAAAGGGTTGCTACGTTGTACTCGCTGCGCGTAACCTCCTTGGTTTTAGAAAGGCTTGGCGAGCGTTGGGCCGCAGTGCTATGAATACACTGCAGTAGTACATGCCATGAACTCAAAGGTGATTAAAGGTGGGAAGTAGGTACGAAGCGAAAGCCGTAAAAAAGTTAAAGCTAAATTCTCCTGTCTCTCATTCCCCATTAGCAGCCATTGGTATGTACATTGAGCACTATCTGACAAGAAAGGGTTGCTACGTTACACTCGCTGGGCGTAACCTCCTTGGTTTTAGAAAGGTATAGCGAGCGTTGGGCCGCAGTGCCATGAATGCAGTGAACTAGTATATACCATGAAGTCGTGGTGGTTAAATTTGGGAAGTAGACACAAAGCGCATGCTATAAGAAAGTGTGCATGTGCCACCTCTCGTTTAGTCCTTGAAATGGCCGCTGGATTGCAGTGCCTCTATATCGGGAATATATGATGAAAAGATGCGAGGTGGTGGTACTTGGCAGTGTTGAATAGATGGATGAACGGACAGGTAGAAAGATGCATGGACACTCACGGATGGCTGCACCGGCGGATGGACGCATGGACGGACGCAGGGGCAGATGCATGGACGAACACTGGGACGGACGCACATGTGGATGCGCAGACGCATGAACCGACGCACGCAAGGACGGGCGAATGAACACACGGACGGTCACACAGTCGGATGCATGGATGGACGGAAGCAAGAACGAATAAACGGACGGATGCTTCGCCCCACTGTCCATCATTCACTCCGTGTATATGCTGCCATTTTTTTTTCGCCCAGTGTTGTTAGGAGGTCCACTACCTATTTCTGCGGGATGGTTTATAAACGCTGGCTCAGACGCGGTAGAATAAATGAACACAATGAGCGCGCGAACGCGTAGGAGCGCTGCACTATAGTGCCTAAAATATACTTCCGTTGGCCGCTCGCTACGCTGACCGCGGAGACACGAACGCGTGTGAAAGCCGCACATTCGTGGAGTTTCCTTGCGGGTGGCGAATCGTACTTGCGGCTTCGTTTATTGCTGGTTGCGATTTCATTTTGAAGGAAAGAACGAACCTTTTTGAACTTTGTGACTCAATTCGAAATGTTAAGCCTAAAAGAATAATGTTGTGAAGCACAAATTCTGAACATTTGCTAATTTATTTTTGTTAAAAAACAGCTCAAAGCCACACGAACACATACGGAGCCAGAAGCAGGCCAGAAGTACGATAATTAGACAAATTTGTGTACTGCCCATCATTCCCATGCTCGCTGAAGTGGCGTGCGTTACAGCTCCCATATACACTAGCGCCAGAGTTTCCTCTAGTGTATATTAGGAAACTATATGGGCACATTAGCCCCAAGTCTTGTGTCAATTCACAGCAAAAAATTAAAAAAATGAACGCTCTCATTTCCTTATTGCGTCTCAATATATATCTAGAAATTTATTAATCTCTTCAAGTAACAAATACATAAACAAGAGATGTCATGTAAAATATTTCTGCCATGTCGCTAGCCACTGTTCGCAACGTCAGAGCACAGTCGTCTACGTAGAAGATTGACGTCCCTGCATTGCCGTGTACGTAGGGCTATTCATACGCGCACGTCATGCCCTCATTTTCTGGTTGGTTGATTGGTTCCTGAACACCTTAGCGCAACCCACATAGGGGGATAGGCCCTCAATGGGACGGTGCCTTGCTTTTTGAATTATTTCACTTCTTGAAGGGGAAGGTGGTAATAATTAGGTAATATAGGTAATGATATAAGGGTGTTAGATTTCTAAACAAACCCGCAAAAGAAAGGGGCAGCAGCGTTCATCTTGAAATATGACCCGTTTCCGTGGTGCGTAGCGTTGAAAATTTTGGCACACATGATTGTCAATGCCTTTTCTACGCATTGTGCTTGTCAGCTCCGAGTTGTAAAACCTAGTGAGATGCCCTTTAAAAAGAAAGAACACATAACGGGCTAAACTATCTTTATTTGCAGCCGTTTTAGTTGACTGAGTCTGATTATTACCTAATGTCTTTAAACAGACCGCGTAATGTGATATTTCCAGAGCCTTCCAAGAATTTTCAGATGAAACTAAGAATACGCAAAATCCCCAAATCTATTATAAGTTACTTTTTTAGAAAAGGCATATAACGATTCAGAGCACTGGTTTTCTATTGTGGGATAGCAGAAAGTCGCCCCGACGAGCGATGGCGATGTGAGTAGAACACATACCAAACAATGTAGAATACTATGTACTCAAAGAAGGAGGACCTCAAGCCAACCTCAGCAATTCCAAATCAACCAACAAGTGTCATGTAGCATCGTGAAGTGTAGCATCGACGGTCAATGCCTAAGCAGTCATTCCCTACTTTGGCAAACAAACGCTCTTTCCTGGGTTATTTGGGAAGAATATGCCTACACTGTCCAATTCACATTGGGTGACTTTTCCTGCACTATAAATAGCACAGGTGAGCTTCTCAGTACGGTTATGTCTTTTAAAGAAATGGTAATATGTCATTTATTATTTAGCGCTCTCTGTAACAATCGAAGGTATATTGAAAAACACAGACTGGGAAAGAAAGGTATACAGCATTTTGCTTTCCGACAGCTCGTACTACGTGGAAGTTGTACGCGGTCGTGTCATGCTGGTGTAAAGCAGCCTGCAATAAAGCCTGCAAGGTATTTGGAGCGAAGAGCTGCGGAGCAGCCCGCCCAATGTTAGACTTGCCTCGCTTATGTGTGGGGTAATAAAGCCCCAGCGCGCTGCTCATACGTTTGATGTACCCATTTCTTCACCGAGTAAATGGCTGCACGACCTATGTGCTTTGTATTTGTTTGAACTCGCGTTATGTATCATGCAGTTGTAGCACTTGTTTATTCTTTAATTTGTGGAAACGAACTGTGAGTTGAGTCGCATATCCAGCTTTTCTCGACACCATTGGTTCAGTTCACGTGAGCGACACCACGTGGCTTATCGACACTATAGAATTCGAAAGTCCCGTCATGACGTTTGCAGTGACGTAGCAAGGAATAAAATATAACAAAAATTGCTGCACACACCCTGTGCCTGCCACTTCACCTCAGTGCCCAAAAAGAGTACGCGGTTTTGACGTTATCGCGACGGTGACGAATGGCAATGAATTGACAGTTTGTTTATTTTTGACATACCGTGCCAGACCGCTCACAGCATTCCGCACGAAATGTCTGGCCGTCATAGACGCACCCTTCGTGTATCAAAAGAAGAGCTTTATTTTTCTTTCTTTGTTTTTCTTTAAGTTTCTGGGCTGCCGTATCGGTGGGAATCTTAGAGAAGCATGCTGCTTTCAAGGTGTTGTGTGCACTGAGCCTCAAGCATTATGCTTGGGTACGAACAAGATATTGCGGTCGTAGAATAACTAATTTTTTGGACGTGCTACCTAAGTTATGCTAGCTTGCTCCTTGCGTTACGGTCAAGTAAAACTGGATAACTTTGAGAACGCTAGAAATGAGAGTATGAAAACGAATAGTAAGGTATGCGCTCTTTTTTCATTTATTTCTTGTGGAAATGAAGCTGCCACCTCCAGCGTGGCACCGTCAAAGCGGCTGTGGCTCGAACTTACCTACGCAGTCAGGCTTGCTTTCACACCGCACCATCACCTCGGTGTCGCACGGACATTTTCGCTCGTGATCATGGCTGGTACAAATTGAGTTCGGTTCAGAAGTTAGGCACTCAGTGATTGAAAGTAACCATGCAACATGTCAGGGGAATAATGATGTGGAGCGTCAGTGCTGCGACACTGACAAACAGCACTTCTGACTTTTTCAAGATCAAACCTGCGATCAAGCGCGCCCGTGTCAGCCTGTCAATGCTGTCGTCTCTGCGTGCTCCGCACACTGTAGTCCCTACCCGCGCAAGCGAAAAAAAAGAGAGAAAAAGCAACAGTGATCGCCTTAGTGAAAAGCTCATAAGAGAGAAGAACATCAAATATTAATGGATATTTTAAAATATATTGAAACATAGAATCATATGGTAAGGTAATTTAGAGAGTTTTTTCTCATAACGAGAGAGTTTTGTTTAATAAAGTGCCATTCTTTAAATATACACTCCAGGTGACGAGGAGTTCTTGAGGGAGGAGCAGTAACCTCACTTTTTCTTTTTATTATATAGCTAAGCACCACTCCCACTTATGGTGAAGTAAACCCACATGTATATGCAGATGATATAGCATTTGTTTGCTTCAAATTGATTGATTATATATACAATCGATATATAATCGCTTAAAGAAGTATAAGTGAGCAAGTAATGACTGGTTGGAGGCTTTTCATTTAGGGATTATAGTTTCTAACAGCGCAACGACAATTAAACCTTTATATAACACAGTCACTATTACCTGGAATAACTCGCACCCTGCGAAATATGTCATAGTTGAAATCGGTTAAATCTTAGGAAATATCATTTGATAACCACCTTTTTTGGCATGCGACCATGAAAAGTATACGGGCACTGAGAGCCTTACGAAGGCTGTGCAGTATTCGATCAGGGATACGGAGAGAACCACTAATTATGTTTTACAGAATCCACATTCATGCAACATCTCAAGACACCAGCGCTTCAGCCCCGTATTAGCAATCGGATGTGTTTTATATTCTGGTGCACCAGCTTAGAAATTGTGGTAAGGGCAGCTAAATGTATTTCT
Source organism: Rhipicephalus annulatus (assembly GCA_013436015.1). NCBI lineage: Eukaryota > Metazoa > Arthropoda > Arachnida > Ixodida > Ixodidae > Rhipicephalus > Rhipicephalus annulatus. Next base: position 160,634 of record WOVY01013405.1, read on the forward strand.
TGAATTACCGAAATTTCCATCCAATTAGGTGTTCTACTGAGAAGCGAGGTTGTCCTCTCTCTGTGCAGATTTAGGATACTAACTGTGGATGCATTCTTTAAATCTTATAATTACTCTATAAAAATAAAATCTATTTTGATGTATTTTTCAGCTTGAGTGTTTTTTATGTATCTTTTTCATTTCGGTTTCATACAGCATGCTTGGGCTTCGTTGAAGCACTTGTTGGACCAATAAATGTTAAACTGAGTGAAGTTGCTTGCATAAGAAATGAAACACAAATTTAAAAACGTTTTTCACAATATATATCCAATCGAGCTAAAAATTTGCATTACTGTATAATGAAATACCTTCTGGAGAGATATTTAGGGCGGAGAAATGTAAAAAAAATCATAACTACAGATGCCTCACACTCTGAAAAAAAAATCTGGCATTGGTATTTTGTGAGACGCTCTATTGTTCACTCTCCATAAGCCTTCCCGATTTATTATCAGATTCTGCAGCGAAATGGCAATATGAAAACTCAGCCCATCAATCTCAAGTGTGACCATAGTTCGAGATTCTTTATCTATGTTCGGCACTCACTAAAAAGACTTTTCTCAACTATCACGTGGCTTTGGAACGTTAATGTTAATATTGTGCTCAATTATATTACAAAATTTTTATTTTCTGTTGATTACCCACATAACTCTAATCAGTTTAATCTGGATACTGGGCCACAAAGGGGCAAAAATTAACGAAAATCATGAAATAGCGGACGCTCCAGCAAAAGGCACTCTCAGTGAGTGGAGAATATCGGATGATATCCTCGATTATTCTGACAGGAGCCCTCATGATTCGTGACAGATTCAGATGGGGAGTGATAACTTAACTCTTGGATATCATTCATCACTCACATATAGGAGTATAGACACCTTTTGTTTCCTTGGTGTAGCAATTTCTCTTAAACGGGAAAAGTGGTATAGTTGCTTTTATAAAATTACCCGCTCGCTTTCCGAAATTGAACTATAGTATATTCGCACAGAGAAGGTCTAGCTCCTTCCCCTCTTTACTATTGTTGTAACAAGAACAAAACAAGCCCCGCCGCGGTGGTCTAGTGGCTAAGGTACTCGGCTGCTGACCCGCAGGTCGCGGGTTCGATTCCCGGCTGCGGCGGCTGCATTTCCGATGGAGGCGGAAATGTTGTAGGCCCGTGTGCTCAGATTTGGGCGCACGTTAAAGAACCCCAGGTGGTCGAAATTTCCGGAGCCCTCCACTACGGCGTCTCTCATAATCATATGGTGGTTTTGGGACGTTAAACCCCACAAATCAATCAATCAAGAACGAAACAACTGGAAATGATTTCTTATCGTGCATCCACTTCAACATACTGAGGGGAACATTTTCCAAACGGCTTTTAATTTAATATGATTAAATTTTGTCATTTAAAGTATTCTATCTGCGGGAGCCCCTTATCATCATTGTGACTGAAACCTCCAATCTACGTTGAATTTTTTTTAAAATGACTCAAGACGGTGTTGACCTGGACTATCTAAGTTAGCGTCATTAAGTTAGTTTACCTGTTTCATAAATGTTTATACATACAAATATTATGTGAACAATTTTCATATAATTAATTTCTTTCTTGGCCAGTCCCAAATAGTGAGCATGAGCAATACATATAGGTAATCTTCATTATCAGTATCATCAAAAGGTGGAGTGGCTTTGGGGGAAAAATAAACAAAAGTGATGACAAGAAACGAACAGTAGCACAAATAAAAGTGGCGCTGTCCCGTATACCTTAGTGTACCTCCAGAAGGGAAGACCAGAAAATGAGTGAGCACCGCTCGGTGCAGGCTGCACCAGAAAGGTTGGCCACTTTCGCGATCGTTATAAATTGTTCTGGATAAGATTGCACTCAAGACACGAGTAGTAAATCTTGTTCTCGAAATTACGTGAGCACCAGAGATTACACCGGAAAGTTGGATCACTGATGCATAGAGGATTTAGGGAAACCAACAATGCGTTTTGGTACCAGTTCAATTACGACACGCATGCGCTCTCTATGCTTCATTAGCCAATACATGACACGCTCCCACCACCGGGCATAAGTTAGAATTATTTTGGGCCAACGGTATTACAAGTGAGATTCACTTCACAATATAAGCACGAGCTGTATGAGTAACTTGTAATGCACAAGTTGAAAGCTTTTCTAGGAGCCTGAACGAAAGCTCTGGTAAATTGTTTAGCCTGCTTGCGTATTGTAGCAACGGTTCCTAAAATTCGACAATACCATACAGTGCATGCAAAGTTCCATGCTGCCACAGACTATCTCTGTTGGTGTGGGCAATCATTCTGTCAAATGTGTGTTATTTTTGTTGCAGCTTTTGTCTGTTTTGTTCGCAGAGTGCAATTTTTTTCTATGTACGCTTTGCATGGTGCCTATCAATCTGATGAGTGCTCTGTCTCACAGTATCTCATTGGGTAGAATCGCAGTTTCTTATCTAACGGGATAAAGTTGTTCGTGCCATGGCGATTCGCATCGCAGTGTTGTGTCCACCACGCACTGCTCTCTGCAGTATACATGTTTCAACCTCAAGAGGGTGCTTTAGCGAAAATCGCCAAGTAATGAAAAAAATATACAAGAGCACTACACGTGTACAATTAGTGCAGTATGCTTCTGCGCTATATAGAGCATGTCAGAATATTTGTTTCAGTCTGTCAAGCTTGTCAGTCTGACAAAAAATTGCTTATTGAACATTGAAATAGTGACTCTAGAGAAAAGTCTTTAATCCGAAATTCGTAGCACTTAAACAAAAATAATATAATTTTCATTCTGCGGTAAGAAAACTCCACTGCTCAATTTTCGCCAGCCTCGTTTTAAAGTTTGCGAAAATAAAACATCGCCCCGCCATGGTCGTCTAGTGGCTAAGATACACGGCTGCTGACCCGCAGGTCGCGGGTTTGAATCCCGGCTGTAGCGGCTGCATTTCCGATGGAGGCGGAAACTTTGTAGGCCCGTGTGCTCAAATTTTGTTGCACGTTAAAGAACACCAGGTGGTCGAAATTTCCGGAGCCCACCACTACGGCGTCTCTCACAATCATATCGTGGTTTCGGGGCGTGAAACAACGCATAGCAATCAATCAAATAAAACATTATCACATTATCACATTATCGTTTTAGTGTCCTGAAATATATGTTCAAGGAATTATCAAATACTGTTCACGAAAAAAGGTCGCTTCAACAGGCTACGGGTGACTAAAATGGGCATTGAACGATTGCAATGTGTTAACGATATAAAAACATCGAAAAAGCGGCTGCCACGTGCGAATGGGATGAGAGACCACTGGCAGAATTCGACGCAGCGCCGGGATTTTTTTCTCACCGATTAGCGAGCAGCGGAACGTTGGTTGCGAACTTGAGGCAAACAAGGAATGCGCACTTGATCTATTCTTTAGCTGATGAACCATTATTGTGTTTGGCTCACGAACACTGTACGGAGGGCAGTCTATTGAGCATTGAGCACTTGGCTCACTGAATCTATAGACAGAAGATTATTGCGAAAAGCGCTTGCTGCATTTACTTTCTTTTTCATTATTCTCATTCACTTAGTTGCATAGTGCTGACATGCGTAGCTGTTCCGAGTAAGCAAAAAGTAAAGACTAGATGCATGTGGTCATGCCTGAACTTAGCCTGTCATATAGGGATCACTCTTTGAATGGCGTGAAGTGGCATTGCGGCAATGAAACTAGTGTGTCATCGGTTAATACTCCCGATGAACTTACGCTGATGAAGAGATCACCGCATTGGAGCAGGGGTTATGGAGCTCGGCCTCTGATCTAGAGGTCCCCTATTTGATCAAGACCGGGGCGGTCGCATGCTAGTTGGCCTTCAGCTGTGCGATTTCAGTGCACGGAAAGATCACCAGATGGTCAAAACTTCCGAAACCCTCCACTGAGGCGTCTTTCATAATAATTTCGTGGTTTTGGAAGGTGAAATCCCAGATAATATTATGCTGGTCAGGAAAGCAGAGTACACTAAAGAAAGAACGTGTTCAACGAGTGTTGTTTCACCTCACAAAAACAGTCCTGAAGTCTTACATGCCTCTCGATTGTATTATCGACGCGCTTCGATTACTTTCACTCAAGAATGGCAAGCATGTTATCAGCCAGAGACACTTTTTTTGTTTGTTTGATAGGTAAGTGGCGAGCGCTGAAAATTCAAGGAACGAAACGCAAGCCAGTAACAAAGAAGCCGATGGAAGGTATCTCTGTCGTTACTTTGGCAACTACGTGTAGCCACACTTCGTCGCGTTTCCGCGTCTGCTTGCCTGCCGTTTCGCCGTCTGTTTCGCACATGAGCCCGCGCCGCCGTAGCGGCTGACCTCCGGCAGCCAGCGAGGCAAAGGGGGAAGGTATTTGTACATGCTCGTGCATTTATTTGTATGTGCCCGTGTCTGCACATACAAACTTTGTAATTTAGAAAGGAGTTCAATGACCCCCTCCACCACCTACGCCTATGTTGGCTGTTGAGGAGTAGATCAGAGCAACGCGCCATCTCTGACACCTGAAATCGGCAAATCTACGCGTATGTACATTGTTACTGCCACCGTTTTCTAACAGTTGAGGTCACAGTAGGTCATTGGTTTTTGCCATTAATGATAAGATGTGTTTTCTGTCTTATGTTTTTATATGCAATTGCCTTTTTTGGTATCCTCGCTGAGTAGAGGGAAGGTGGAAGCGAAGTGAGCCTGTTCGCCAAGGCAGCCAGTATTGCATTTGACCTAAACAACTCCGCTTCACAGTCATTATTCTAACGAATTGTGTTGCTAGCTGTACTTTGTAGAAATGCCGCTTTTTTACCTGCAGGTAATCTTTTCACTTCCGCCATGGGTGTGGATACACAGAAATAAAAGTATTAGTGTAAGTTCCTCCAGAGTGATCGAAAGGGTGAGGAATTTTCGGCAATGCATCAGTGGCGCCCGCTTTCTATCCCGCTTCTGCCGTGGTGTGAATTGATATGTTGACACTGTCGTGATACCATATACAATCACACTATAAATAAGCGCTCCATGAACCTTTATAAAAATTAAAATGTGACTTTTTAATGGTGTGCATTGAAGCTGAAATACCGAGGCTCTATTGCTACTCTCAGGGGATGTAGAGCTAAACACAGGCCTTATGAACTCAACCGAAAAAAAGCAGATGGCGACCATCGAGAAGATCCTTTTGGGTGTACAAAGTAGTCAGGAAACCATGCTTACCAAACTTGAAGAAACAATGGCGAAGCAAGCCGACCTGGAACAGAAAATAGACAGCGTGATAGCAAAATCAAATGTAATCGAGGAGCACATTAAGATTGTTGAAATATCCGAAAGAAAGATAAAGGCCAAACTTGACGATCTCGAAAACAGGAGCCGCCGGTTAAACTTAGTTTTCTTGGGTGTGCCAGACAATGAGCGCAAAGAAACATGGGAAAATCTTAGAGGCTGGTTGAAGATATTTGCAGTAACATGCTCAAGCTTAGTAACATTCCGATAGAAAGAGCGCACCGGCTTGGGGCCTTCACAGAGGGGCACATTAGGCCTATCGTCGCAACCTTCTCGGGGTGTAAAGCCAGGGAAAATGTTATGCGTATTGCTTACAAATTCAAGAACGCCTCTTTCAGTGTATCCGAAGACTTCAGTCATGTCGTTCGCGAAAAAACGACGGCTTCTTTGGAATTATGCCAGGGAAAAGAGAGATACCGAGGGATGCCGAGTGCGCCTTAACTATGATAAGTTTGTTATCAACGGAAAGACGTTCGTGTGGGACAGTGAAATGAACCAACCTGTCCCACTGCATGCACATGCGCGATCACATGAAGCCGACTGACGTGACGTCAGTCATCGAAGTGCAGGGAGAATCGATACTTCAAACACGTGCGGGCGCATACCACTGCTTCTTGTGAACTGTCGAAGTATTATTAATAAGTTGACGTCTTTGCGTCGTTTGTGTCAACTACTCAAGCAAAAATTGTTACGGGTACATAATCTTGGCTGGACAGTGCGATACCTGATACTGAGGTCTTCCCACATGGCTTCACTGCTTATAGGAAAGATAGAAATCGCCATGGTAAGGGCGTATTTATGCTTGTAGCGAACGAGTGGACTAGCGAGGAAGTTTCTTTCCACAATTCTGCCGAGGCCGTTTGGCGCCGTGTTTTTTTACCGAGGGGAAATACTGTCGTGTTGGGTTGTTTTTATCGACCGCCAGACAGTAGTGATACTACTATGACACTGGTTTCTGAAATGGTACAGTTAATTCCAGACAGTGTACTCCTGATTGGAGATTTCAATCTACCAGATTTTGAATATATAACCAGTGGTTCACAAAACAGGTCGTCAGTGTATACTTTGTTCGGCGAATTTTTGAGAGGGTTTGGTTTTTGTCAATATGCGGATGTTCCAAGGAGACATGATGCCTTTCTGGATTTATTATTATGTAATGACCCAAATATTGTTTCCACTGTGTCCGTGATTCCTGGTATAGGTGACCATAAAGCCATTGTGGCAGATTTATGATAGAATACTACCAGGTAGCACAGGCAATACCCCGACAAATTTTCCTGTATGAACAAGGTGACTATGATTCTGTTTCTGCAGAATTAGAGTCGTATTACCTAACATTCTTGCATTTGACAGAAGGTCGTTGCTCTTTAGCTCTGTGGTCTTATTTTCGTTATAGGCTACTTCACGCAGTTTAAGCTCATGTACAAAGCAGAATACCAAAGAAGAGAACAAAAGAAAATTCTTAGTTTAATAAAAACATTCGCAGGTTAATTAGGAAAGCACGACGTTCACACAGAAAATTTCGCGATAGGAGTACTACGTCTAATGAACAAGAGCTTAAGAATCCAAACCTGACACTGAAATTGGAAATAAAAACAAGAAAAAATACTTTTTTTTGGCTAATTAAGCGATAGGGTAAAGCAAAACCCGAAAAAAGTTCTTGAATTAAGTATGTTAAACAAACTAGAAAAGACGATATAAGTATTCCTGCTCCGACCGTGGAAGGTGATACTTTGTGCACCGATGAAGAAAAAGCTGAAGCTTTTAACAGCTATTTCCAATCAGTTTTTACTCAAAGCACACCAAGCGATGTGGGGGTGCTTCCAGTCACGTGGCCTTCCATGAAAGACGTGGAGGTTGACATTACTGGTGTTGATTGCTTGTTACGGCAGATAAATACAACTAGCAGTTGAACCAGATGGTTTATCACCATTTGTTCTTTAAAACTGTCACAGCGTTATTTCAAAGTATTTATGCGTTATATACAAAATTACACTAAATACTGCAGTTGTCCCACATGACTGAAAAGTTGCAAAGGTTATCCCGGTTCATAAATCAGGTGACAAAAAGCTTGTCGAAAACTACAGGCCCATCTCGCTAAGAGCAATTTGCTGTAAGTTATTTGAGCACATCATATACAGTGAAACAGTTAAACACCTAGAGTCAATCAACTTCCTCACTCCATCTCAGCATAGTTTCAGAAATAGACGCTCATGCGTAACTTTACTAGTGAAATTTCAGCATTACATCGCACAATCTATAGACAGTGGCGCTCAAGTAGATGCAGTGTTCCTTGACTTCCGTAAATCCTTCGATACCGTCCCACACAATCTGTTAGAATTTGCAATGCTCTCTGCAAACATAAACCTTAATCTTATCAATTGGGTAAAGAACTATCTAAACGATCTACAGCAGAACGTGGTGCTTAACGGATCAAATCATCTGTGGTAACCGTTACGTCCGGTGTACCACAGGGGAGAGTATTAGGACCTTTGCTTTTCCTGATGTATATTAATAGCATAGTCGATGGTATTACTTCTCCCATTAAGTTCTTCGCAGATGATTGTGTAGTGTTTAGAGTCATTAATCGCACAAGGATGCTGAAATTCGGCAGCATGAACTGTACCGAATATCAACGTGGTGCCAAAAATGGAAAACGAGTCTAAACGTCCGTAAATGCTGCTGCGTATCATTCACGAACCGGATTTGTAAACTAGACACAACATACGAAATAAATAATTCAATAATTAGCAATGAATCCTATTATAAGAATCTGGGCGTCTATTTTTCTGACAATTTCAAGTGGAATAAACACATTGACATAACTGTTACCAAGGCAGGCAGGATGCTATACTTCAAACGCAGACATTTTAGGCAAGCTACACAGACCGTGAAACAAACCCTTTATCTCATGTATGTAAAACCTATTCTAGGGTATGCTTGCGTAATCTGGAATCTCCATCAGCAATACTTGATTGACGCATTGGCAAAAGTTCAAAACCAAGCAGCCAGATTTGTTAGCAACAACCACAATTTCTTCGCAAGCATCACAGAAATGAAACGAGCATTGAAATGAAAGACACTGATGGTAAGGAGGCAGAAACTGAGGCTTAAGTTTCTTCATTGTATATATTATAATGAAAATTCCATTAACCCTCTTGATTATCTGTTCACACCAACTTACGTCTCACACCAACTTACGAGACTAACAAATTCTTCTTTTCAAACCAGCACGGATTCAGAAAGGGCATGTCATGCGAAACACAGTTACTAGAATTCACTACAGACATTCATTACAACATAAATAATGGCCTACAGACTGATTGCATATTTCTTGATTTCGCCAAAGCATTCGATCGTGTCGCCCATTGTCGCCTTATTTCAAAATTATCTGCCCTCCGATTAGACTCCCTCACTTTATCTTGGCTACGCAATTTTCTGTCACTTCGCAAGCAGTTCACAATCGTTAATAATTCTTCCTCTCCCTCTTCGTATGTCTCTTCTGGCGTCCCACAGGGGAGCGTTCTTGGCCCATTACTTTTTCTTATCTACATCAACGACCTCCCAACTAACATATCATCGCATATCAGAATCTTCGCTGATGACTGCATGCTCTACAGACCTATAAACTGTCCTAACGATCACTCCATCCTTCAAGTTGATCTGAACACTATTTCTAACTGGTGCAGCACTTGGCTTATGAGGTTGAATACTAATAAGTGTAAAGTTGTTTCTTTTGGACGTAAACAGGTCATATCTAACTTCACTTACCATATGCAATGTGACAGGCTCTCCACGGCGACTTCTTACAAGTATCTTGGCATCCACCTTACACCAGGGCTTTCCTGGTTTGATCACATCACTAACGTTTGTGCAAAAGCCTCCAAAACATTGGGGTATTTACGCCGAAACCTTCGTCGTTGTCCCACTAACATTCGCAAAATGTCATACCTAACTTTCGTCCGCCCGCAACTTGAATATGCCTCATCTGTTTGGTCCCCTTCCGCTCAGTATCAAATTAACATGCTGGAAACAATCCAGAACAGAGCCACCCGTTACATTTCTAGAAACTATGACATCAATTCCAGTGTGACTCAGCTTAAACTCCATCATTCCCTCCAAGCATTAAATGTTCGTCGTCACGTGTCCTTGTTATGCCTATTTCATAAGTACGTCTACAGTAACAAAACATCGTCGTTGCACCTTCAACGCCCGCTCTACACGTCACGCAGATTACATAACCATCTCAGCTTCACTCGCATTTTTGGAAACACGAACGCGTTCAACACATCCGCACTACCACAAGCCATCCGCATGTGGAATGATCTTCCCGACGATATCGCCTCTGATAGCAACCCCAACACGTTTCGGCAAAAAGTTCAGACGCATTTCCTTAATATTTCATCTTGACGTTCTTTTACTTCTTTTCCGAGGGTTTTTATGTTACGGAGTGTTCTTATATACTTCATCGCCATGTTTACGTATTGCTGACTTATTGCTTTGTTAATTTTTTTTTTGTTATTACTAACCGACATTGTACCGTTTTTATTTTGAAATTTACATGCGATTTTTTCACTGTAACCCCCCTTACTCAATGCCTTCTGGCCTGTAAGGTATTTTCAATAAATAAATAAATAAATAAATAAATAATCGTCAAGACCATTCATGAAAAATATTAGAATACCGTTACAAAACCCACTCTTTCGGTAGTTCGTTTTTCATAAAAACAATACATAAATGGCACCGTCTGACGGATGATCTCGTCAATGAAACTGACAAAGAATCCTTTTTTTTTCTTTCTTGTAACAACTCCTACAATATCACTGCCACTAAGAATGGTTTGCTGTCTCGAAGCGTGTGGGTGTTTACAAACGCATGAATGTGACGTTGTTTTCGCTCACCAATATTTGAGTGTTTTTTTCTTCTCTTAAAATAATTTGAGTGCTGTTTAATTTGTTGAATCTATTGTTTCGATTGAAATCTATGTAGTCAAACTATTATGTGTACCTCCCCTACGTAATGCCCCACGGCGATGTAGGCGAAATGTAAATAAATAAAATAAAATAAATAACAACACCGTTGGTCCTTGATGTGTGCGATGTTACAACTAGGGCTCCGTGATTTCGTATAAATAAAAAAATATTAAAGTCACGCCTGTAACATGTTTCATCATTCTGTTTGATCCACCAACTCCCATTTCAACGCAACAGCGCTAGAAAGGTCGTTTTGCAGAAATTCTGGCATTGGCCTTGGCTTCGGCGTCGTTGGTTGTGAGCGAAAAATTATCATATGCGTCACCGAAGTATCGATAACGATGCAAATAGAATAAATAATGAAAACTTCTGAACCAGAGTGGCGATGAAACGAGGGTCGTTTGGGTCCTAGCGAAAATTGATCACGTGTCGTTTCAGTGTCAAGCGGATGTTCTACCACACGGCCAAGCGTATGCTTGTGAGTACATTTAAAATAGCTTCCTGTGCTTGAAAATGCAGTGAAAGAGACACATGCTTATCAAACACACGCGTGCTTCATACATGCTTCACAATGCAACATGAAACAATGCCGTAATAATGCGTGGTACAAGCACCCATGAAAATCAATCGTCAGAACATGTGATTATCACGATGACTTCGTGGTTTAAAGCCGGTAACCCTCTACAAAAAGGCACACACCCTACTGCGTCTGTTTTCTTGAGGCTATGTAAAGGGTGCCTATCTGGTTCGAAAAGGTTTCATGCATTAGGTGTTTGAAGTAGGCACTATAGAAACACAAGATGGCTATTGCCTTGAACTCCTAAATACAAAGCTTTAGGATCTTTTAGTTCTTTACGACCACTGACAGACAGGCAACTAGATAGATAGATAGATAGATAGATAGATAGATAGATAGATAGATAGATAGATAGATAGATAGATAGATAGATAGATAGATAGATAGATAGATAGATAGATAGATAGACAGACAGACAGATAGATAGATAGATAGATAGATAGATATATAGATAGATAGATAGATAGATAGTTAGATAGATAGATAGATAGATAGATAGATAGACAGAGACAGACAGACAGACAGATAGATAGATAGATAGATAGATAGATAGATAGATAGATAGATAGATAGATAGATAGATAGATAGATAGATAGATAGATAGATAGATAGATAGACAGACAGATAGATAGATAGATAGATAGATAGACAGATAGATGGATTGATTGACAGATAGATAGATAGATGCTATCGAAGAAGCGCTTCGCATTCAAAAAGCAACGGCAAAACGTATAACTTCACATATACTATGCCTTGCTTCTCTACTCTTAGTTCGTGTCCTTTACATCGGTGAATTGTAGGGACCTAAGAACAACATAACGAAATCATGAAAACGGAAAGAAAGTTCACACTGTAATACGTGTACGAAAAAACGAGGTAGCTTAGGTAACCTCATTTTTACGTTAAAGTACGCGCACGTTGGGAGAACGAGGAGCTTATTCACCTAACTTGGTTGATCGAGCATAATTTTTCTTGGGATGTGTAGAAGAATAAAGTAAGAATTACAATTGTACAACTTTGGACTTTGATATGCGTGAGGTATTTGAAAATGCACAAAAAATGATGAAATAAAAACTAGGACAAGACTCTTGTAGATCACACTGACAAATCGCAACTGAAACAGAAACTTGTTTGGTTTGTTTCGATGGCGACATCCAGTGAGATTATATGTAAATAATTCCCTGGCTGAAAAATAAAATGCTGTGAAGCGCGGCATCGAACCTATAACAGCGCGCAACTGTTGGGCCCCACAAATATGCGAATAACGCCCTCGGTCACGAATGTCACTTAGCCGCTGGCAAGAAGCAAAAGTTTATCAATATGACACAATCATTTGAAGGACGGCATTACAAAAACAAGTGTTGGAGATCAATTTGATGCAAGTTCCGCACATTGAAAATGGCTTCAATCGAAAGCTGAGTGTCAGGACTACAACCTGTGCACTGACCATTAATAGAACCTGCTTTGTTTCACTGCAGTGAACGTTTTTCTCTCGAAAACAGGCCGCTAATTTTGCCGTTTCCCTAGAGTACTCATGGACGATCTTTAACTGCTGTGGTAACAAAATAGAAGCTTACCCCAACATGATCACTACAGCCTTGCCGTTCGTTTAGGTTCCAAGAGGTGCTCTGTTGTCTGCGTTTTTCAACATTCACCTTCTACAATAAATTATTCGAGAAAAACTCACTGATACCATTCAAAACGCGCTAGATTTGAGCCTTGGACCGCTAGGGGCGCTGGCTGTTATGTGCCTAGAAAAATTGGATATGATTGAGAATACCTCTAAAGATAAACGAATCCATCATTAGCATTCAGTAACCCTTTAACAATCAATTTTAAGCTACTCTGGTAGAACGTCAATTTTCATGGTATAACTGGGACGTGAAATAAATGCTGAGCATTTCTTATCCATTTGCTCCCACGTTTAGGCGTAAGCGCCAGTGTCTCTCACATCCCCACTATAGTAGTCGGCAACTTTTCTTGGCACTGAAAGAAAAGCTATGGAGGCAGAGCTTCTGCACATGTAGCACTAGGCGAAGTAGCCCGATGTGGCACGCGTCTCGTAACGCTATGGAAAGGGATGGAGAGCTTTAACAGCGTTTCTTGTAAACGCAGACGCTGCTCAGCGTTTTAGGTAAACGTAAAAGGGCGGGACTTTTTCGTGCGCTCAGAAACATGAAGTCACAAAGAGTAAATAAACGAAATTCAAATATCTTACTGATGTGAGCTGTGTCCTGTCTCAAATAGCTCCATGAAGAAATAATGGGGAAATTTTAATATCAAGCATTTCTTAGTGAACTTCGGCGAAATTGAGCGTATCTATCTATCTATCTATCTATCTATCTATCTATCTATCTATCTATCTATTCATCTATTCGCTTACGACTTTCAGTTCTCCTGGCCGTTTCAATAATGATATTGATACCAGGCTTCGTATAGCATATCATGACTGTATGAAGAACAAATTTGCTTAGTCATATGATGAAAATTATGACATGTATGTCATGAAAGTAGTGATTTACTTTTCTTGATCTTTCAGCTCTCGCGGTGGTTTCGTTCACATGACATGTTGCAAAACCGGTATAGTAGGACATGAATGCATGGCGAACGCAAGCGACAGAGGAGAGGAGAAATAATTGAGGAAGGCAAGCGACAGGCCCTAACGTAAAAATCATGACATGCATGTCTTGTAGATCAGGAATCATGACAACACGCCACGCTCATGGTGCGCTTGCGGTCATTTCGCTGGCTTAAGATATACCAACTATGGTATTCCGGGACGTGAATGCATGACTAAGGTATATGACTGCTGCACACATGATAGTCATGAGATGCGTGTCATGTTAGAACATGACTACATGCCACGCTTATGATGCGCTCGCGGTCGTTTCGCTAGCTTCTCTTATACCAAATTAGGTAGTACGAGACGTGAATAGATTACGAAGGTATGTGACTGGTGCAAAGATAATAATGATCAACTGCGTCTCATGTAACAACATGACTACATGCCACGCTGATGATGCGCTCGCGGCCTTTTCTCTAGATTCACATATACCAAGTTTGGTATTACGTGACGTGAATTGGTGACGAAGGTTTGTGACTGGTGCAAACATGATAACTATGAGATGCGTGTCATGTAAGAACATGACTACATGCCTCACTCACGGCACCAATACACTTCGACGGAACCAGGCGCGCGTCCGCGCCGGCGTTCGTCTCGTCGGGTCACGACGGCGAAGTCATGCCTGGCGCCGATATGCCTGTCATATACTCGAAGCGTGCGTCGCGCTGCGTTGCTTAGACGCGTGTGCGTGTGAGCATGGCGGGCGTTTCTCCGTCACGAAGAGAGGCAGACGCAGTGCTGTCTGGGTAATCTGATCGGTGCGAAATACACCATGTTGCAATTTGCGCCGGTTGCCGCCTGGCCGCGCCGATGAACGCTGGTCGCGCCGGTCGCGCCTGGCGCCATATTAAGAGTACTCGTGTTACTAGCGCAGCACTGCTTTGACCAGTGTGCACGCGCGTCAACGTTCCGTCGGAGTGTATTGGGCCATTCGTGATACACGCGTGGCCATGTCGCTAGCTCTACAGATACCTATTTTAGTATCAGGGGACGTGAATAGATAAGAAAGGTAAATGACACGTTCAAACATAATAATCATGACAAGGCAGTAATGTACGGCCGAATTTACGTCAACCTTTTAACGTAATGCTCATTTTAAAGTAACACATCAACTTTCCTCATGGTGCTTCGCATGTCATAGATTCCCACTGTACGTGGAATCTGCCAATTTTTTTCGAGTGGCTGAGAGGCCCTGTAGCCTCCACAGTCATGAGGGGTGGGGCGCCAAGGCGTCTTGGATCACCAGCGAGACGAAGCCGACGCAGCGTGAGCTACAGTGCCGTAGCTCAAATTTGGCCACGGGTGGCACCCTGTGCGTTTGACCCAATGCAGCCTGGGTTGACCCAGTTCTCAAACTCTTCTAATGCTACGAGCGCAAGAGTACCCTACGCAACGAAGCTTTGGGACCCAGTGTCTTGGGGCACCCAAATCTCAAAGTATGATCGATACCACTGTAAGTGGGATCTTTCGATTTTTTTCAGGGTAAGATGAAACAAATCGAGGGTATATTTCAGCATTCATTAGTTGCTGTCAGTGCAGTGAGCGTGCAGCAGAAGAAAGTTTGGATCGAAGTGGGTGGTCGCTTCTGCATGATTGCTGCCATGTTGCCTTGCAAACGCCGTTACCGGGAGTAAGAGACAAAATAATTTCTTGTGTGTGAAGTAAATGAGCAATAACCGTATCGCATAATGATGTGGCGTTACACACACCAAACAAACGCCAATTTAAGACAACCCGGTCTATATTAAGGCACTTATTATATCTGGGCCGATGTTTTTCTGAGCAACTGTGTGGCTTTCCTACACCCCATAGCAACGCCTTCTGACCATAGCTTTGGTAGTGCTGATCCAAAAGGTTTTGGGTCTTCACTGAGCACGAACACAACAGCCCTAGATTGGCTTGGTTTCTGCGCATGCACTCTGGAGCTTCGCAAACTTCTTGGGTCCCCAAGTTCATTGGGCCTCAATTCACAAACTCTCTATTATGATGTAGGAAAAAAGAGTACACTCCCTCTGATGGGTTTGGTCTCAAACGATGCCTTGCAACGTGACGAATCCAAGGTCACCAAACGCGAGCAGTGTCCCGGTAAGATTACACAAAAAATAGCAACAAGAGCAGGAGCCCATGTGAGGTGCGACTACACAACTCGGCCAAAAAATAGAAAAAAATAAAATGCGATTAAATGCCTTGTTATTTCCAAATCGTATATATTCTCGCCAGGAACCGCGTAGGAACATTTCAAGCTTAAACTGGGCTAAAAATAAGGCAACCGAAATTCTTGTAGCTCAGCGAAAGTGCAGACATTTACAGCTCTTTTACATTGAATACTTTGTTTACGTGCCCTTGTACTACGCGTCGAGGCCTGAAGCTTTCCAATTAAGGCCCAACTTCAGCTTCGCTTCCCAAGAATCGAGGCGGTCACCACATGAAAACGTAAGTAGAAGTGAATAAAAAATATGGCCTCTTGAGTTCCTACTTTCGTGCGAGTGATGGTTCTAGGTTTACGAGCCAGGCCGTATAGAGTCTGAGCGCGGCCAAGCCTGCAAAGTTGTGGTTACGGTCCAGGGAAAGCGAATAAAAGTGACGTAGAATGTTTAGTTGCTTTTTACTACTCCTCGAGAGGAATGTATACAACAGCTGCATCATTCCGCCACATAGCTACGGAACGGAAACCTGGAGGCTTACAAAGAGGGTTCAGCTTTAATTGAAGACAACACATCGAGCGATGGAAAGGAAATGAAGAGACAAGAAGAGAGTACAGTGGGTCAGAGAAGAAACCACGACAAAGATATCATAGTTAAAATCAAGAAGAATCATGGTCATGAGCGTGGCACGTAGCGCGTAGGCGGAATGTTACCGCTGGATGTTAATAGTAACCTACTAGGTTTCAAGAAAATGGCAGACGCACGAGGCGGCAACGGAAAGTGAAGTGGGTCACACAGACTCAAGTGCTCAATTACAACGTGGCAGCAGAAACCACAAGACCGGGTTGATTGACGGGACACGGGAGAGGCTTTTGTCTTGAAGTGGGTGTAGTGAATCTGATGAAGATGTTGGTAATGATGACTACGATGATTTAAATTTGCGTACGAAAAAGGTTAGCAAGCGAAAGCAAGAAGGAAGCACACAGACAGAGAAATTGTATTAAGAGGGAAGGAAGAAGGTAAACAAGGGACACTTCCAGTTGGTCACCCTTCACTGGGAGGTTAGGGAAGGAAAATAAGAAGATGAGAGAGAAAGAGAAGGAAAGAGAAGGAAAAGAAATGAAGGAAGAGAAAGAATGTAAACAAATGGAGTGCGTAGAAGGCTACGTCATCAACAATGGTGGCGCCACTTTCCGTGAATGCTAGCATAAAGTGTTTTTCTAAAAGGCCTAGCTTCTGGATGCCTGCGTTTTGTGGAGAAACTGGTTGTTTAGGCTTTCATGATTTTTCATCCTGTGAGAATTTATTTAAATGCTGGAACGAGATGTGGATAATAAAAAACGGTGAGCAGTGCACACTACTCTGTACCTTTTCAAAGTTTGGTGTGCTTCGGGTCACGAAAAGTTTTTTTTAATAAATAAACAAGCGAATTTTGAAAGGCCAGTCGCAATTTTATAGACGTAATTTAGACGCGAAATATCACAAACACAAGGTGAACAAACACAAAATGACTGTGTTTGTGATATTATGTGGCTAAGGTATGTCATTAGGCAAGTACCAATACGGCCAACAATTATTCTTGATACAATATAAGTCTCTGTTTACTTTGTGGGTGGAAAAAAGCATACAAAATAAAGCAGAAGATTAAGAAACACACAGCACAAGTGCTTCTGAACAACAATGTCCATGCGATTGCAACAATAAATGCAATAATTTGTAGTTGTCGTAAATAATAATAGGTACAATAAATTGTTCTTCAGATCTTCTGTGGAGTGGTTTTTCCTCTACGCCTTGCGTTAGAGTCCCTAGTGAAATTTTAACTCCCCTGTTTTCGCCTGCCGGACAATTTTTCATCTTTCATTAAGGAGAAGGAGACCCCATTGCTCAGCTAATACTGAATTAGGCTTTCATGATACCAAAACCACCACATCGGCCTCGACAAATCCACGGTAAGCCAAAAGCGCACAAAAAGAACACGCGAAGGAAGCAGAGCTCATATTCTGCCATTTGGCTACAAAAAACTGTCAAGGAAAAGCTCGCTGGGTTGGCGAGTGGAGTGGTGTTTTCTAAGTTACTCTAGTTATGGGAAAGGTTATCAAATGTAATTATCTATGCTTATTCAGGAATTTATTGGGGTCGGGCTTTTCAAAGCTCTAACTTAAGTCGCGATAGGTCTATCTTGGTCTAAATCTTTAAGTTCAACGCATGCGTACAAATTGTTGTTTCTTTCTATGTGAATGGACACAATTTTCACTAAGGCTATACCATTCTGCTGTAGTGATGAATGAGCATGTCTTACGGAGCGTGATAGAGAACGAAATAATTGGTAGATCCCACGTAAAATGGAAATCAATGATAGGGAAAGCGCGAATGAGAAACGTTGATATGTCACTTCAAACTCAGCACAACGTTACGAGGTACAAGTGATGCCGCACATGCCGCACATGGCATGTGCGTTATGTGATAATACCGAACATGGCTTCTGTGTCATGATTAATGACATGATTAATGACAGTGCATGAAAATGATGCCGCACATGGCTTCTGTGTCATGATTATCATGTTTGGATGTGTAGTTTTCATTCATGTCAGTTGACATTCCCATCATGTGATCCCAAATTTAGTATATGTGAAGCTAGCGGCACGTCCGCGAGCACGCTGACATGTTGACACGCTGACATGTTGACATATTCTTACATGAAACGCGTGTCAGGATTATCAGTTTGCACCAGTCATATATTCCGTCAAGAATTGACGTCGCGTAACAGCAAATTTGGTATATAACGGCCGCGAGCGCGTCATGAAGGGCCCAATATACTCCTACAATAGGGTTGACGCGCACTCACACTGACCACAGCGACGTTATGTTAGCAAAACGCGAGCACTCAATAGTCTGACGCCAGGCGCGACCGGCGCGACCAGCGTCCATTGGCACGGCCTGACGGGAACCGGCGCGAAATGGGACATGCTGCATTTCGCGCCTGCGTCTCCCTCTTTTCGTGAAGGAGGGACATCGGACATGCTGAAACGCACATGCGAGAAAGCAACGCAGCGCAGCGGACCCTTGCAAGTATATGGCAGGACCGGCGCTTGGCGTGGCAACACCGGCGGGACGCAACGAAATGAACGCCGGCGAGCACGCGCACCGCGTCACGTCAACATCTATTGGCGCCTTGTCTGTGGCACGTAGTCTTGTTCTCACACAAAACGCATCTCATTATTATCATGTTTGCAGCAGTTACATACCTTCGTCATCCATTGGCATCGCCTAATACCAAATTTGGCAGATGTGTAGCTAACGAAACGGCCGCGAGCGCGTCATGAGTGTGGCATGTAGTCATAATATTACATGACACGCGTGAATATCATGTTCAGATGTGTCATTACTTATGTCGTCCCTTGGCGTTACGTAATACCGATTTTGGTACATGTAAAACTAACGAAAAGGCCATGAGCGCATCATGAGCATAGCATGTAGTCATGTTGTTAAATTACACGCATCTCATGTTTATCATGTTTGCACCAGTATCACACCTTCGTCATCTATTCGCATTCCATATTACCAGATTTGGTATAGTGACGCTAGCGAAGCGGCTGCCAGCGCAGCATGAGCGTGGCATGTAGTCTGTTTTTACAAGACACGCATCTCATGAATATCATGTTTGCACCACTCACATACCTTTGCCATCGATTTAGGTACCGTAATACCAAATTTGGTATATGTGACGCCAGAGAAAACTGCCGCGAGCACATCCTGAGCGTGGCATGTAGTCATTTTACATTACACGCTTGTCAGGATTTTCATGTTAGGGTCTGTCACTTGTGTTCGCCATGCAATAATGTCATACCATACCAGTTTCGCAATGTGTCATGTGAACTAAACCACCACAAAACCACCACTATGAAATTAAAATCATAACATTCTTGGCATACATGTCTTGATTTTCATCTTTTGAGTAGTCAAATATATTTTTCTAGGGTCTTGTTATGCCATACAAAGTTTGGTATCAATACCATTATTGAAACAGCCAGGAGAGCTAACAGTCGTAGGCAGCTAGATAGATAGATAGATAGATAGATAGATAGATAGATAGATAGATAGATGATTTGCTCAAAGTCGCCGAAGTTTGATAAGTAATGCGTCGCATTTAAAAATTCATGCATATCCACGAAGTGAATGGTGATGGAGGAGCTTCTCCAGAGCTTAATTCCGATAAACCGTGAATCTTCCATATATTTTCTCAATTGTCTCACATATAAAGACGTAACACGACAGTCGTGAGCTTGTGGCAACATTTGCGGCCTGAAGGCAGCCCTCTTGGAACGCGTTTGAGCGGCGTTGAAGACGTGAAGACAGATCGTTACAAAGGCACATGATGTCTTTCTTTAGTCTCGCGGGATCTCACCACAGCGTCCGCTTGTCGATGAGACCGCTTTACTTCAGTCTCGTGAGGCCACCCTGCTGGTGCATTCCTAGCCCTCCCTACCACTGCATGGGCTTCTTGGCTCTTTTTCGTGATTATTACGACTACCGTACAAGCGAGCGCTTCTTGAACGGCGGCACGCTGTCTCTTAGGTATTCTTTAAATCACTGGAGAGAGCACACCTGCGCCTCTAGCGGAAGCAATGGGAACTAGCGGATAAGGCGATCGACGATCCTTGAGCATAGGGAGCAAACTCCTAAAAGTAGAGAATGTTGAACACCGCAAAAAACTATGGAAAAATGAAGCTCGGACACTGGGTGGAAATGATAGGCTATAGCCAGGTTGCCTCACTAACCTCACTGCCTGACTAGGGTGAGGGCGATGACTAGTACTACTACTACTACTCCTGCTGCTTCCTCTACTACAAAAACTACTGCTACATCCTCTACTACTATACTACTGGCATAAGTACTACTGCCACTACTACTACAGTAAAAACAACAACGGCAAAGTGCAGTCTAAGACAGTTCACTGGGTAAGAGTCAACCGAAATTTATACAAATGTGCTTTGAATAAATGACATTTGAAATGTATTCGCTGGAACTGAATAACGAGAAATATTGCATTCGAAAAGTCATTGGCAACGTTCCCATTCATAATGTGACCCATGCCGTTTGATTCATTGTCACAAAAGAGGACCCCGCATTTGGCAAGTAGGACGAAATAGTGAGGACAGTGTTTCAAACTCTCTTAACCCAAGCTATCATCCGTGCTGTATCGCATCGTTTGCTGCACTGTTTCTTTGTAATGAGCATAAATCTACCTCAGAACAAAGCATTGTTTCATTTGCACGCATTATCATAAGATAAAGTCCTTTCCTACGCTAACTTGTGGTCCACTTCAGCTGTTAATCTAGTGTTTTGTAGTCTTTCTTTTTTGCCGCCTTTTTAGTGAATTTGGCCATACTCTTTCTTCTATTCTTTCTCATTTTTCCTCCATTAGGACGTGCACGCATGGCTCCATCACGAAGAGCTCGCAAACAAGTCGTCACTTTGTGGTCTTTCAGTATTATCAACGTTAACAATCAAATGTGCTGTTCCAGTAAACGAACTGCACGCACTCACACCGTTTCGAGAGCTGCATTTGCTGCGTCACAACCAGCCAATGCGGCCGCTGGGCTTTCGTTCATGATTCGCCCAACTCACCGTGTTTGCTCTGAAAGTTTCATGGAAAAGCATTTTCGTCGGCACGCTTCGTTATATCGCCACTGTGTGAGCATGTCGCGGCAACGCTCGCGGTATTGCTTTATTTGTTTGTGGTTGGGTGGAGTGCGCGCGGAGGCTGGAGAACGAGTTGGAGCAGAAAGGAGTGTTCACTCGCGCTGTAATGAAAATCTCTTTCATTCTTTCTCTGATCCGTCATCTTGCTCTACAGCTACCAGTTTTACATGGGAACATGAATGCGTCCCCGCTATGTTTACTGATTATCAGGACATGAGCCCAAGACAAGGCAAACAAACACCCGCTGTCCGCCAAAAAGAATGTACTGCAGTGGAAAAGAATGTAAAATCAAAAGGTTGTCCTTGCATGCGCACGTATCAAAGCGCCACCTGTCAGTTAAACACAAGTGATTTTATTTGCGATGAATAACTATTCAGCGATTTCACTTCTTTCTAATGCAAATAAATCAAAGGCTGGCTCAGGCATGCGCTTTCGATGTAATATTTATATATCTGTATTCTTGAATTCGACGTGTCCTTTCAATCTTATGACTTTCTGACCCATAACAATTATTGAATTTAGGCGTGGTTGGCCATCTTTGTGATAATGAGTTAAATTAGTTAGGCTCAAGTGAACGACGTCGTGATAGAAGATATTAGATGTCCATGGGTATGTGCTGTTATATTGGCAACACTGGATTAGTTCTATCTCATCGTTATGCTCTATTTGCTGACAATTCTCTAACTTGTGTGAACATCAACAAATCTATCTCATAGTTGGAGACGCGTTAGAAGAAGCTGTTCAATTCTGGTCAGTTCGCCTAAATTCTGTTCAATTATTCAACTTTGCACAATTAAGACAAAAAGGTAAAGTGGAGCATGCGTACTTAAAGAAAAACTTGCAAGAGAGTTGTAAGAAAGAAAGCTTTTCTCTCGGCGTTTAACTTGGTAATGAGGTACAGACGAATGTTTATATCATCATGTTTTTAGCGTGTATGCCATCATGTTTTTAGCCATGAGTCATGCACCGGACATAACCGTGCATTGGTATGAAAAAACTTTATTTTTATTATGAAAAAACTAACCGTGCATTCGGAGATAGTTTTCCACGTCTTGGTGATGAAGTCGTTAGAACAGTCGTCGTTTCGCGCTTCTCACGGTTCTGCGCAATGACAACCTCAAAACGTTACACTCTTGTGGTGGCTTTTACGAGCTCATCTACAAGACTATGGTGCTGTTGTAGTCTTTACGAATATCACTTCAAAACATTGACTTACAATTTCGATTTCAAGCTGATGAATATCTTCTAATATACTTATTATTATCTTTTTTGCTGACTGAATGTAACTCCGACGCTTCCTCGTGCTGAATCCCAATCCAGCATTCAGAGCTCATGTAAGTGGTACTTGGGACATTTTCGTCTTACACCAAAAGGTTTCATCAAGGACATCGTGCGCCTGAAGTAATGCAGAAATAACAACAGCCTGGCTAATAAATTTTAGACGAACCGCACTTCTACGCAGATTTCTCAACTATGTAGGGCTAGCTACTGGGCCCTAGATGGGGCGTCATATAAGAAGACGGCCCTCGTTTCTATCACTTCCTCCCCTTGCACGGTTCTTTGAGAAATTCCAGCACATCTCTTACTTCAACATGCCACAATAACACATTTTCAAAAATGCTTTCAACGAATAAACTATCGTTTTTTTAAACATTATCTTTTTCGCCACACAAAATGGCATGTCATAAAACTAACTGGAACACTTTTCAAGGCCTTCAATTGATGCCAGGAACAATAAAACACTGATGATAGTCTAGAATGGTGCACCTTTTGCCAAGAGGAGCCACTCGGTCTTCAAGTATAGTGATCACCCTACGCCGATGCGCCGAAGCACGGCACCAACAGAAGCACAAGCATGATGACAATTCTATCGCAAAATATTGCTGTACCATACATTCAAACCGTATTACATTTATTTTTTCAGCTAGTTTATGTTCGAATGTATTGTTTCAATTTATATTAGCCAAATACACGCTTTATTTCAACATACTGACCATATTTGGCTATGTATATTTTAGCCACATTAGGGATTTGTGGTAATTAAAGAAGAGGACCATACTAATAAAACGTTGTACGAGCCGGCCAACCAAATTGTCGGTAAAAAGAAGGTGCGTTTTCCTTAGTTATTTTAGAGTGTATTGTGCTCTTTTAGAAAAAAAAGCCTCATTTGCTGAATAAAGGATTAGCGCTGCTTTAAACGTCACACAAAAACCAAGACGCCCTAGACTGAAGTACGAACGCGTGACTAGTGCCTCAGTTAATGGTTGTGTAGCACGAGCTGCCTGCGTTGGCCTCGTGGGCTGAGAGGGGAGAGGGGAGTGACAGTTTTGCAGGTGTCTTCCTTGGCCGGCATGAGGCACGATCATGCGCAGTGGGGCTGTGGATGGTGCCGAACACGACATTGTGCGACTAAGAAACGCTTGGCATTTAAGAAATAACGGCGTATCTGCCGAGCGAATGATTACGAGTGGGCGAATATTGGGGGGATCATTAACCCCCGTACATAGCCCACTCGATCACGCCAAGACCAGATTGATTGCTTGATATGTGGGGTTTAACGTCCCAAAACCACTACACGTCAAGACCAGCCAGCCCATGTTTACAATATATATAAAGTTGTTTCTGTACACAATTCGCATATGGTGTGGAGATGGCCACAAGCATATACATAGGGATATGCATATGGACATCAATATCCATGCGAATATCAATAGCTTGTCACACCGACGCACAGGGGACACGATTCGATCATAAAGCGCTTCGCCCCTAAAAAAAAAACTAACCAAAGTTATGGGTGACGCCGAGATGGTCAAGCTCAGTGGCGTAAGTGCTGTCTTCGAGACAAAGCCCTGAAGTTCCTTCATGAATTCCCTCATTTCCAATTGCAACGTCGGTTTCACTTTTGAGAGCTTCAGCAAGAACAGAAATATTATGCCTATTTTTTTATCCCACGGCTACGGAACTCCTGTGACCTACTTTGATATCATGTCTGTAAAGCCATAAATACTTACAGAACAGTGTAAATTTTTGCACGTGGTCTTCTGAGGTGCTAGCAATTAGAAATATTCTTAATAAAAGTGTATTGGACCAAAATAAAAATTGCTGAGCTTAATTGGCTAAAAATGGGTCAAACGCTGCAACCTAGTTAGCCTCACATACGAAGTAGCTCTGCCGTCAGCTCTTGCCCTAATTAGTAGTAGAGTACAAGCACAAGCACAACAAAAACGTACGCTCATTAGTGAGATAGCGCAGTTTAAAGCTGTTACTTCAAGCAATATAAGCTTTATGGCACCCAAAGCGTATCGTTGTTATACGCACCACAAATATTTCACGCCTCGCATCCACCTTCCAATCTACCACGCAAGCAGCAGTAATTATGTAATACCGCAGCAAACTCAGTTTTCCTCACAAGCTCAACGTATATGTTTTTATTTCTTCCGTGTTTATCTCACTTGCACATGTCATTTTTGGCTGGCTGTTCACCTCCAGTGCTTTATCATGCGAGCACTTTATCATGCCTTCGAGGCTCTCTGTTTGTTCACGACTCGACCACAACTGAGTCCGGCTATGAAAGCACGCCATGCGAATACCGCGTGGATCCGGGCACGGTGCCAGAGCGTGAATGAAAGCAAACGACTTATACGCACCGTGCCTTGCAATTTAAACATGAACACTTTGTGTTTTCTCTCTCTATACTGCACAAAGCGACCATATTTCTTTTTTTCCCTCTTTGCTGCTTATCACACGTAGGCAGCCAGCAGAAAAGAGCATGGCCTGTGGCTACAGGGCGAAAAGGTTCCCAGTATGCTGGCGCAGGAGCAGGAGCAGCAAAGCTTTTTCGAAAAACAGTGAGCATGCGTTCGCAAAAAAGACAGGTAAACCGGCACCTGAAGAAGACAACGCTTTCGCTACTCACCCGTGTTTTTTTTCACTGCCTTTCCCTGCCGCGGTGGTCAAGTGGCTAAGGTACTCGGCTGCTGACCCGCAGGTCGCGGGTTCGAATCCCAGCTGCGGCGGCTGCATTTCCGATGGAGGCGGAAATGTAGGCCCGTGTGCTCAGATTTGGGTGCACGTTAAAGAACCCCAGGTGGTCGAAATTTCCGGAGCCCTCCACTACGGCGTCTCTCATAATCATTAGGTGGTTTTGGGACGTTAAACACTACATACCTATCAATCAATTTTTCTACTCCCTTTAACACGACAGAATGAAAAACTCGTTTCGCAGGAATTCCGGCGTCGTCATTGACGTCATTCGTAGTGAGCGGAGAATCAACTTATGCGTGACCAAATAATCGTGAACGACGCAAATAAAATAAATAGTTAGATATCCTTGGTGAGAAGCAAAATCAAATCCAGGTAGCTTGGGTGCAAGTAAGGATTGAACTCGGGTAGCTAGCGAGGCAAACTACTCGAGTTTACCACACAGCGACGCTTCTGCTTTTCAATGCAAAGAAAACAACTTCCTCTACTTGGGAATGCAGTGCAAGTAACTTTCATGCTTTACAAACACACGCGTCCTCTATGCATGCTTTGCAGTACACCACAGAATATTCCAGTAATAACGCTTGGTACAAGCGTACATTGCAATAGGCCCGTCAGAACATGTAATTATTGTAATTATTTCATGTTTTAAGCCGTTTACCCACTATCAAGGGCACCCGTGTAGGTCAGTGCACCTATTCCCCTAAGACAACTGAGAAGTTAAACCCTACGTATCAATCAATCAATCAATCAGTCAATCAAATCAATGAATTCTTTGAGGCCACGTAGCACTGCAAGTTCAAAAAGATTTCATGAACTACAGAGAGAGAGAGAGAGAGAAATAAATAAAAGGAAGAGACAGGATCTCATGAACTAATTGTTTGAAATAAGTGTTTGAAATACCCACTAGGGACAGAATATCGCTGTAACGTTTAACTCTTAAAACGAATCTTAATCGTCTCACAATTTTGTTTTACAGTTCTTTCTTTCTTTTTCACTTCACACTGCTTGCAGCCTAGCTACTGCAGTTGATTTGGCCGACAGCTTTTTTTTTTACCAATTGCCCCGCCGCGGTGGTCTAGTGGCAAAGGTACTCGTTGCTGACCCGCAGGTCGCGGGTTCGAATCTCAGCTGTGGCGGCTGCATTTCCGATGGAGGCGGAAATGCTGTAGGCCCGTGTGCTCAGATTTGGGTGCACATTAAAGAACCCCAGGTAGTCGAAATCTCCGGAGCCCTCCACTACAACCTCTCTCATAATCATATGGTGGTTTTGGGACGTTAAACCCCACATATCAATAAATCAAAGCTTTTTAAAGATTCACAATTTCACATGTTGGCGCAATTTGGACCCAAGATTCAACTGCGTCGATAAATATTGTGGAGTTGTTTTAACACTGTATTATCATTAGGCAAGACCATTAGAAAACAGCTCTTGCACATTAAAAACACAAGGTCTATTAAAATGATAATACGATCTTGTTTTTAAAATCAGTGCAGCCTATTCATCGCATCAAAATTGAATGCTCATTATTTGCCATGAATCTGTGCTGGCAAGAAAGGTCTTCACTCTTCCCACATCACTTCGATGAATTCACTCAACGTTAAATTGGCAAATTATTGGGGGAACTGGTAAATTCGGCATTTCGTGAAGCGATGTGTTTGTTACTGGCCTCCTAACTGTAGTTCTTCATTTGGAAATGACTTACGCCTCAGCATAGAATCAGTGTCAAGACTTCACCCGTAGGAAGCCATCTATCTTTTAAGGGATTTCAATTTTGCTTTTATCGACTGGATAAGCTTAAATTTTTCATGTAACATATCAACAAAATTTACTAACCTAGGCCCAGATTCACAAAACTCACTTACGGAAACATTTTTGCGCAAGTCAATTCATGAAACGAAAAAACGTCGTAAGAGGCCATCGTTGTCACATCGGCCGCTGCAAATAAAGCGCGCTGTGACTGCCCGGGAACATGTCAGCGATGGTGATGCAGTTGCTATATTTGCTTACGTCACAGAAAAGTGCTCGTAAGTGGATTCACGAAGCGAAATTGTGCGTAAAAACAGCATGGTTGAGAAAAAATCCTAAGAGTGGTCCGGACCACTCTTAGGAACAATATGGCTACTTAGAACCTGCTGCCGCGGTGGTATAACTTTGGTGCCCTGGCTGGTTTTGAGTTAATTCACGCTCATTAAGGGCTGCCTGATGACTGCTGGTACGTTTTTATTTCTTTCGGCGCTTTGAGCTTCGCGTGTTGTTTCCCTTGTACGTAGTGGATGGTGTTGAACACCGCCATCGTCCAATAAGTTCGAAGTCGCAGTAATTGAAGAATTCTATTGGGCGTCAATGGCATAAAACTACGCATGTAAAGATTTGTGGTTGGATGAAAACCAATGTGATACCTGAATGGTCGGTGCATTCGAACGCGGCATGGCATAGGATCAACCTTATTTGTTATGTTGTTGTGTTGCGCCCCATCTCATCCAAATAAATGTGCGACTCGAGATCCTTGCCTCATTGGTGAAAATTACCACCGAAGAGGTTAATGGGAGCACATTCTAAGCACGCTATTGGAAATAAAAATGAGAGGAAGTTTTTCAGTGAGTGGTTCATAAAGTTTGTGCTCTAGTGTACTTTCATTGGCTCTAACTGTACAATGGTTGCGATCTCTGAAATGCAGCTGTTGATACAAATTTGGACGATCTGGAACAAAGCGTACTTTGTAAACCAAAGCGTATGAGGGGTGCCGGTGATTACGCATGGAACTACAAACAAATCATGCATCTTCACCTTCACTGTTCAGACACCGATATGGACCATAATAATATGGCAAGCAATCGGAATGAAATGACCCTAGTAACTTTGTATGACATCGAAAATATGCAAATCTTCACGATTCTAAAGCAAACCTTGGCTGAATTCATCCCTGCGTCAATTACGAGTCATTTAACTTGGCGCAACGAACATCATTCAAAGGTAGAGCGAGCCACTGACATGTATTTTGTGCGACGCAGCGACCACTTGACCTGAGAAAAATAACGTTGCGAAGGCGAATCCCCTGTCGCATGCTCTGATCGAAGCAGACGACAAACGCGAGCAGACGACGGCTTGGCCGACAGGAACAGCTTGTGATTGGTTGTGAAACAGTACCCTCTACATCAGCTCACTCTGTGACGTTGCCAAAACACTGCTTTCATCTGGCACGCCTGTCCTGTTCGTCATATCACCCCCCTCGCACATAAGAGAAAATTTTTTCACGCCGTGAAAATAGGGCAAGTACTTTCTAAGAGCTCTCTTATGTGCTGCGCAGTTGTCGAAAACAACATGGCGTCGTAAACAGCATATCGGTCGGTGCGACTTTCAGCAAACGCTTCTCGCACGAGTTACTTCAGCGTTTGACTGGATGTGTTGTGATTACAGCAGCTCTTTCGGTGCGTGTAAGCAGTGCGGAAAGCTGTGGCAGTGCAATGGTGTACGGTGAAGCGCAGGGAAGCCTGTGCGTCGGTGTAGTTATCAAGCGGGAATCGACGTCGATGTATTGACGGCAACTAGCACTCGAGAAGCCTGCAATGTATGTTTGTATGCCGGTAACAGTTCATTCGCTTGACTTTACTGTCTCTCAGTTGGGTGCTGTGCGACATTTCTGATTGACAGCGTTTTGACACGTCACTTGAGTGACCCCAAGTACGTACGAAAACGTATGAACTACGCGCTCGGTTCTTGCTTCGCCACTAGTTAGCCCGTACGCTTCTATTTACTTGAGAGCAATGTACTGTTCGTGAGTGAAACGATGTGCGTTGTCAACACAGCAACAGTGTTGCTATGTTGACGTTCCAAGACGTGTGAACAAGCTGTGCTCGTGTGACCGAAAATTGAAAGACAGCGTTCATAACTGTTTTGCCCTGCGAAGTTGTGGTGGGGTAGCTTGGCGCTTTTGTTTGTTAAGTCGTCACTTCTCCTTTTTGTGATAACCATAGTCTTAGCGCTGTGATGTGATCAACGAAAATTACGAGAAGCTACATTCTGTTGTGGATCGTGTTACTTTGGAAGCGCGCCTAGACTGTTCTTCGGTAACAACTTGAGAGTTCTATGTGGCAGCGAGAGCCCGTGAACGTCAAGCTTCCCTCCGGCCCCCAGACCTAGCGCTGTGATGTGATCAACCAAAGCTGCGAGATGCTACATTCTGTTGTGGATCGAGTTTTTTGGAAGCGCGCCTAGACTGTTCTTCGGAAACAACTTGAGAGTTCTAAGTGGTAGCGAGAGCCCGTGAACGTCAAGCTCCCTCCGGCCCCCAGAAAAACCAAATATTTCACCGGTGCCTTGCTTTGGATGAAGTTGTACGCCAATATCGCCTAACTACAGGTTTCCGAGTTCGTCTGGCCATCGTTTTGCACGCACTAGAGCCTTGACAACAGCCGGTCATGGCCAGTTCTTACACTTTATCCATGGACGTGCACACCTGACCAGCCCTTCATTGCTGTCATTGGCAGCTTCCAGTCTGCAGATGCTCTTTGCCTGTTGGCCGTACTTGGTTCCTCTTGACACTGACGGCTACTAAATGCTGCCATCGGTGAGTTAACCTTGCAGAACTAAATTTCACTGGTACTATAATTCACGCAGTTCTATAACGTGTGCAAGTTTTGAAGTTTTTAAGCCCATCAGATGTAATGTTTCTCTATGGTAAGTTGAAGCATGAAAAATTTACTACTACTGTTATACACATACATATATTATGGAGCAAATAAATAAAAAGTGTTTTGTGAGTTGATACAAGTGAGCTTTTTTTTTGATTATGAGGTTGGGCCTGTCGATTGACCACGTTTGATAGTTGGAAAGTTATTGTGAATTTATTTTTCAGGAGCCAGGTTGCACTTAAAAATTTATGTTATTTTGGAAAATTAGTTCTATAGACGATTACCACTGTGGTAGTACTATACTTCAGTAGGACATATATATTGCGGTACGTAAATTTTACATGAGGCTTCAGTTTATTTCAAAGTGATTGTAGCAGATTTTGGTCACTTTAACGAAGTGATAGCTTTCTCAAATTAGTAATAAAAGTGAGTGCTTTTAATGATTGTTTTTAAATATCTCGTTTTTGGCTCTTCACAGATCGCTGAGATTGGTTTGTTAAGGTCCTGTGATGCATCGGCTGCACATTCTGGCACATCAATCCTCATCATTATTTGGAGCACCTGTACAAAAATGGGAAGAACATGTTCTCCCTAACTGTGCAAGCCTATGTCACTGCTGGGACTGTTATAATTCAGCGGATGTGGCGTGGAAGCATGCATGGCAGCCTCATCTGGAAGGACAGCGATCTGCTTGGGAGCTGCGAGGGCACAAAACTGCCTAACGGCTTGCTGCAAGGTTAGTTTTTGTTTAATACATACGATTACATGAACACCACTTACTGTGCACAAATTGAAAACCCAAGCATGGTTGCTTTCAGTGGATACCTGTAATACTCTTACACATAATTCTTATTCAGCATTTATAGAACTAAATTGCAAGATAATTGAGAGTGTTCAAAGCTGAAAGCCTGCAGCTTATGAATGAAACTCCAATAATGTGAGACTCAAAAGCTTGTGCTTTGAAACGAGCACAAATACTTTAATTCCTTATTGAGCTCTCGAGCTTGTTACTCCCTCTGTAGGTGAAAGCAAGTGGGTGAAAATTGCGTGGCTGTTCACAACTTGCAAGAAGAAAGACCTATTGAACAAGCCTCAGATGACATAGGGCCAGTAACTGCATATTTTTACCTATTGTAGCTTTTTTCTTTCAGTGCTGTTGCTTGTGTTTGTGTTTGTTTCAAAGCTAGTGTGTTTCAAAGCCATGACTTCTCATTTATCTGTCTGTGGCTAGCCTATTTCAGCAGCAGAGCGATGCAGCTAGCACACATGCAATCCATGTCATGGAGCGCTCCTTTGGTGTTCTGTGCAGGATGCAGCATATCCATCCGGCAAGACACTGGTATCAACAATAATGGTGAGTGTTGGTGGCACTTGTAGAAGCCCGTTGTGTTTGTTGCGTATGATCATTTCCCCTGATGAAGTGCATTTTTGAAAGGTTTTCTTCATTTAGAATATTAGATGTCAGCAACAAGCACACTCATAATCCACAAGCTCTTTCTGTCTTCTAGACTGCCCATTTGCTCCTATATGCGGTATGGTGAGCTGGCTATGTTAGACAGCCTTAAAGTTCTGAACATTGGCTGTTGTGTTGTAATGCAGTCTAACTTGTGTTTCTTAGTGAACTTATTTGTGGTCTACTTCTCGCACCTAGTGTAAAGTCGAAATAGAAGAAACTCTATTGGCTTTTTATGCCTGTCAGAAGTTTCATGCCTTCATCTATAACATTGTAGTTTTGCTCTTGTATCATATTAAATATATTTTCAGTCTTCACTGTTTGTGTGTGTGTGTCTTGAGGCTTTTCATTGGCTTCTGAAAATACAATGTCTGTAAATATGAGCACATAATTGACAACTATACACTCTTGCATGTAGCACGGTTGTAACAATGATCTGTATTTTTCTACGTTCCAGCATTAACAAGGGGTTCGGTGCTCCACGGTCATGTATAGAGTGTCAAGAACAGAGCACAGAAGACCAACAAGTATAAAGGAACTGCCAGTGACTGTTCTCCTGCTCAAAGTTTACAACAGCAGAAAGAGCACATTGTGATGTCAGGAGCAGCTGCTGCTTAACTTCTTAGCAGTGCATTATTCAGCAGTTCATTTGCTTGAATTCGAAATTATTTAAGTTTTGCGTGGAAGATACCAAACTATGACACTAATTTAAAGGCTGCTGTAGTGTTAGTGGGCAAATATTTTTGAGCTGAAGCTTTTAACATGTGTGTTAAGTGCCTGCGTGCCTCTACATTTACATGCCAGAAATCACAGCATCCATGGTCGCCGACGGTAACTGTGTTTGCATTCTTTGTAGTACAAGAAGTAAAGCCATGGATGCAGTAATCATGTACTTAGTCGATGTAATCCTTCAGTGTACACTCATTTGTATAGCACCAATGGTGCCATGAGTGTATAAGCTCTGGGAAGTGAATCTATGTGGATTATTTTATTTGGAAGGAAGAGAATCATCACTACTCCTAGTATATCTTAACAGTAGATTTTAGTGATTGGGTATTATCCCGTCGCCTCTCCGTCCTTCAACAGTCTACTTATCTACTGTGTAAGTTTAACTTTTTAAATGTATACTTTGGTCGGATGGGTTTGTTCATAATGTAATGCAAGTAATTTATCATCTATGCAGCTCTACTGAGACTATAAATAAAAGTATTTATTTTTATATGTAGCTATAGCATAAATTCACTTGTGTTTTTAAGGTGCCTGTACAATTGTTTAGCCCTACAAAACTGCTGGTATACTCTAATATTGAATCTGGCATCTTAAAATAGTTTGTTAGTGGAAGTAAGAATGTGTTTATAACCAATATTACTATCCTCAGATGAACTGTGAAAACTCTGTGGAAATTTACTTACATTTTTTGAACTTTGTGAAGGCAAATGTTGTTATGTTCTTTTATTGTGGTCCCTGTTTCATGCAAATGACACATATTACTTTGCACTGGCATAGTATTAGTTGTTATTTTACACATATGTGCTGAGGAACATCGCAGTTGAGGCCAGCAGCAAGACATACATGCAGTGCACTGGAGCATCACCTCACATAGTGTACAGTCTTTGCCCACCAGTGAACTCAATATTTTTCAAGCAGACTAATAAACAGCTGTATGGGAACTGTGTTGATGTGCAAACTTTGAAGTCTTCTTGAGGAGTGTGTTTCATCATTTTTGTCTAAGTGAAGTAGCTACCCAAGGCCACAACTGGTGGGAATGTGGTGGTTTCTTTTCTCCAAAAGCACTCCTATCAGCTGCCTCAATGTTAGCATGGGGTGGATTCATGAACTAGAAAAATAATCGGTCTTTGTTTTCTTGGCCGAAAGAGTCACTTCCACCGTTGAGCCACCACGACGCGCTAGAATGGAAACTTTTAGCTAAATAAAGTTGATTCTACTTTTGAGAAGTTTTTTGGGGAAACGAAATGGCACTTATAGCTGTCAATATATACACTGTTTGCACCAAGGAGCTTAGTAGCTTATAATTGTATTTTTCATGTATTGTCTAGAATTTACTCACGCTGTGCCAACTTTCAGCGCAAGTGTCCTAACATGCTTTGTTAGTCGGTTGTGGATGAGCCAAGCTATGTAAATAAACAAAGTGATATTGCAGACATGTACAAAATATTGATGCACATCCCTTTTCTTTAGCATGACATTGTCAAGGGCTTTATTCTTGTGTTTTTTATAAAAACTGCTTGTTACTGGGCATCAGCGGAAAACTATGCATCAAGCTTTTGCGAGATGGTTCGAGAAACACCGCGTTCAGACATAACAGTGCTGGTGGATTTTTCTCGTAAGTTACTTTCTGTAGTATATTCGAAATGAGTGTATTAGAATTGTTTTATAGCCATTCATTTTAATATTTACACCTCAGTGTATGTATGTATTGTGGTGAAGCCTTCGAACAGTGGGTCGTCCTCTCCAGCGCCTTCTAGTGGGTTGCCCTTTTTAGCAAGAAGAAGAGCAGCTCGTGCAGAGAGTCGGTACCCGCATTGACTGTCGCTGTCAAGCATCGTCGACAAGTGTCCGCCAATAAACGTCTCAACAATTTGGTGGATAGTGCTGTGCCCTTCTAACACCTTCGGTTAGCGTTTGATGCCCCTGGAGCTTCGATCCCGCACCGTGCCTTCTACCATGCACCAAGACGGCGCACAGCAAACGCTTCCTCTTGCGCCGACGCCATGTTCCGGTGTTCCCCGCATCCGCGACCCTCCTGTCTTCACCAGCGCCGATGGCACCGACGTCGAGGACTGGCTTGCTATGTACGAACGCGTTAGCGTCCCCAATCATTGGGACGAGGCAGGTAAACTCGGCAACCTGGTTTTCTACCTCGCGGGTGTGGCCGGCATGTGGTACAACAACTACGCATCCGATTTCCCCACTTTTTCCGCTTTTGAAACCGCCGTTGTCGACGTGTTCGGCCGTCCTGCCGTTCGTAAGCTCCAAGCCGAACAGCGGTTACGTGAACGAGCACAGCAGACCGGTGAGTCCTTCACAAGCTACATAGAGGACATCCTTGACTTGTGCAAGAAAGTGGACGCGAGCATGTCAGAGGCCGACAGAATTACCCATATTCTAAAAGGCATCGCCGACGATGCCTTCATCATGCTCCTGGCCAAGAACCCTCGCACTGTGGCAGAGATCATTACACTTTGCCAAAGTTACGAGGAGCTGCGACGGCAGCGCTCGATGACCCGTCGACCACCCTCACGTGACGCTGATCTCTCGGCCTTGTCAACACTTCCTGGCCACACCGCCTTGCTTGCTGAAATCAAGTCATTCGTGCGTGAGGAAGTTGCCCGCCAGGTCTCTTTACTGGCCTTTGCTTCCCCGCAACGTGTTGAACTGTCGTCAAGCACACTTCTGCCTCCCCTCCGCCGAGCCATTCAGCAGGAAATTGTGGAGGTCGTTCCAGAATATCACCAGCCGCCTCCAGTATCTACCCCACTCAGTTACGCCCAAGTTGTCGCCAGGCCACCCCCACCGATTCCTGTGACTGGCCCTCTTGGTTACACCGAAACCATCGCCAGACCCCAGGCCTTCGGAGAAACTGTGCCGCCTACATATACCGACGTCATCCACGTGCCCCGTGTGCCGCCCACTATGCAGTTATATCAGCAGCCGGCTCGCCCATCGCGTTCTTCGACATGAATGGGACCCGCGAACCGACGGCGCACTGCGGACAATCGCCCCATCTGCTATGCTTGTGGTTGCGTCAAGCACGTAGCACGCTACTGCAATCATGCGCAGCGACCGCAGGTCGCCTCCAATTTTTCCAGCCAATCGAGCCGCTTTTATGACCAACCGCCACCTACGTCACCGTCGTCCCGCCCCGCTCCATCTACCCGCCGCTCACATTCTCCGCGACGTCGCTCACTGTCACCGATGCGGCCACGTCCACTAGAGGGTGACCAGGAAAACTAGTTGTCGCAGTCCACGAGGCAAGGGCTGCGACGCTGTCGAACTGCGGAAGCCCTCAGGAAAGACCATCGAACGTGATAGACGTGCTTGTGGATGGTGTTCGTGCATTTGCCCTTGTAGATACTGGAGCCGCCGTATCCGTGATGGACGTAAAGCTTAGCCGATTACTGCGCAAAGTGACCACGCCACTTTCCGGGCTCTCCCTCCGTACAGCCAGCGCCCAAAGCATTCACCCTACAGTGATGTGTACAGCCCGCCTCATGATTCAGGACGTGATGTATGCCGTTGAATTCATCATAATTCCTTCATGCTCTCACGACGTCATCCTAGGATGGGATTTTCTCTCCCGCCACGACGCCATCTTTCATTGCGCACCAGCAGAAATAGAGCTGACACCATTCTCTTCTTTGACGCCGGCCGAAAGTCCATCTACTGCAAGCAAATTACTCGTCAGGGACGACACGCAAGTGCCTGCAAACTCGTCCGCGGCGGTGTCGGTCTACTGTGCAAGTCTTTCAGACACCGCTGCACTCCTCTCACCATTTCATTGTGTTTTCACCAGAAAAGGTTTGCTGGTTCCTTTCGCGACCGTGCAAGTAACTCGCGGCAGCACCACTATTTTTGTTCTGAACTCATCCCCGTACAGTGTCACGTTGGTGCGAGGGGAATGTCTCGGCAGCGTGGAACCCATCGAAGACGCACAAGTCATGGATCAACCTGATGACACGCACTGCCGAAGTTCCAATACGCTTAGTGCTGTTTCTACATCTGTTTCATCATCCGCTGATGTATTTGGTCCTTCCATTGCCGACAACCTTACGCCGGTCCAGCGCTCTCAGCTTCTAGCCCTGTTGGAAGAATTCCGCTCTTCTTTCGATCTCTCTCAACCTTCTCTAGGCCGCACATCCACTGTTACGCATCGCATTGACACAGGCGCACAACCACCACTACGGCAACGTCCATATCGCGTATCTCCCACAGAACGCCGTGTAATCAACGAGCAAGTGGATGACATGCTACGCCGCGATGTTATTCGACCCTCTAACAGCCCCTGGGCATCTCCTGTCGTACTCGTCGCGAAGAAGGACGGTTCTGTGCGGTTCTGTGTGGACTACCGACGTCTCAACAAGATCACTCGTAAGGACGTGTACCCACTACCGCGTGTGGATGACGCGATTGACAGCCTGCAAGGAGCCGAGTTCTTTTCATCTCTAGATCTGCGCTCAGGGTACTGGCAAGTACATATGGCCGAGGACGCTCGACCTAAGACCGCTTTCGTCACTGCCGACGGATTGTACGAATTCAACGTCATGCCGTTTGGGCTGTGCAATGCGCCTGCCACCTTTGAGCGCATGATGGATACCGTTCTGCGTGACCTGAAATGGCACACGTGCCTGTGCTACCTCGATGACGTCGTCGTTTTTGCTCCGGGCTTCTCCACGCACCTTCAACGCCTGCGGCATGTTTTAACGCGTCTGAGTGACGACAGTCTGCAACTGAACCTAAAGAAGTGCCGATTCGCAGCTCGGCAGTTGACAATACTCGGCTACGTCGTGTCCAAAGACGAAAATCTCCCCGATCCAGCCAAGCTTCGGGCCGTGACCAAGTTTCCCAAGCTGACATCCAACAAGGAACTGCGCAGTTTCATAGGACTGTGTTCCTACTTTCGGCGCTTCATCCTAAACTTCGCGTCTATCTCATCGCCGCTGACAAAGCTCCTCGGTAGTAACGGGCCTCTCCATTTGTGGTCATCACAGTGTGACGACGCATTCACAACGCTCCGTCGTTTACTGACGTCGCCTCCCATACTCCGCCACTATGACCCTACTGCCCCTACAGAGGTACACACGGACGCCAGTGGTGTCGGTCTCGGCGCTGTCTGCGCAGCGCAAACCAGGGTTCCCGGAATATGTCGTGGCGTATGCAAGCCGTACGCTTACAAAAGCCGAGACCAATTACACCGTCACTGAGAAAGAATGTCTGGCAATCGTCTGGGCCCTTACCAAGTTCCGACTTTATTTATATGGTCACCCGTTTGATGTAGTCACCGACCATCACGCACTATGCTGGTTGTCATCATTGAAAGATCCCTCAGGCCGTCTTGCCCGGTGGGCGCTTCACCTGCAAGACTACGATATCCGCGTGCTGTACCGCAACGGAAGGCAACATGCTGACGCCGACGCCCTGTCGCGCTCTCCCTTGCCTGAAGACAATGCCCACGACTCAGCGTCTCACCTTGCCGTTTCTTCTATTAGCATTCATGCCGTTGCTACTGAACAGTGCAAAGATCAATAGATTGCTTCACTGATAGACTTGCTGACTGATCCATCCACTCCATCTACTCGCGCGTTGCGTCGTCAAGCCCACCATTTCGCCGTTCGCGACGGCCTTCTCCACCGACGCACTTACAGCGGTGACGGCCGCCAGTGGCTACTAGTCATACCCCGCAGTCTGCGCTCTGACATATGCGAATTCTTTCATACTGATCCGCAATGTGCGCACTCCGGCGTATTGAAGACTTACCTGCGCATTCGCCAACGGTACTTTTGGCGCGGCATGTACCGCTATGTGCAGAAATTCGTTCGCTCCTGCATAGAATGTTAGCGCCGCAAAACTTCAACGCACCTGTCGCCGGTAGGTCTGCAACCTCTACCATGCCCTGCCAGGCCGTTTGGGCGCGTTGGCATCGATTTGTATGGACCACTTCCACTAACGTCGGCCGGTAACCGCTGGGCCATTGTTGCTGTGGACCACCTCACGCGATACGCCGAAACTGCCGCTCTCCCCGCGGCTACAGCGAGCGATGTGGCCTCCTTCCTGCTCCAACGATTCATGCTGCGACACGGTCCACCTCAGGAACTGCTCAGTGATCGAGGCCGCGTCTTCCTGTCTGAAGTCGTCGAAGCCATTCTCAAAGAGTGCAACGTTGTTCACCGCAAAACTGCTGCTTACCACCCGCAGACGAATGGCCTCACTGAACGCTTCAACCGTACGCTCGGTGACATGCTCTACAAGTACGTCGCCGCCGATCACACAAATTTGGATTCCATTCTACCCTTCGTCACCTACGCATATAACACCGCCCCTCAGAGCACTACTGGCTTTTCACCTTTCTTTTTATTATATGGAAGGCACCCGTCGCACACCATCGACACTATACTTCCGTACAAGCTAGATCCGTCAGAGTGGGCGCCTATTTCTGCTACAGCCAAGCTCGCTGAAGAGTGTCGAGAGCTTGCAAAGACCTCTACAGCGCATGATCAAGAGCGGCAAAAAGGCATTCGCGCTGACACAAGCACTACTGCGCCCATGTTCCTCCCTGGAGCGCTCGTCTGGCTCTCGATCCCTACCACTTCAACTGCCCTATCTTCAAAACTATTGCCCAAATACGAAGGCCCCTACCGTGTAGTCAAACCCACTTCCCCTGTAAATTACTTGATCGAACCTATCGAACCATCTTCGGACATGCGCCGTCGAGGGCGCGACATTGTCAACGTGGAGCGCCTCAAAGCCTACCACGACGCGCTCATAGTAACCAGCTGCTAGGTCGCCAGGCGACTCCCTCTTCGTACCCGGGGTAGTTGTGGTGAAGCCTTCGAACAGTGGGTCGTCCTTTCCAGCGCCTTCTAGTGGGTTGCCCTTTTTAGCAAGAAGAGCAGCTCGTGCAGAGAGTCGGTACCCGCATTGACTGTCACTGTCAAGCATCGTCGACAAGCGTTCGCCAATAAACGTCTCAACAGTATGTATGGGTGTACATATGCATATATGTGTGTGCGTATATGTATGTATGTATGTATGTATGTATGTATGTATGTATGTATGTATGTATGTATGTATTACGTATGTATGTACGTATGTATGTATGTATGTATATTTTAAATGAGAATCCGTTTATCATTGCTGAGTAAGTTTGGTAATGATTTGACTGAATTTGTTTCTAGTTATTTCTCTTTTGATCCATTATACATTTCAATTTGTTTTGTACTGCATAAAAATAAATGTAACCTTACACAGAATATGTGTGTTCAAAGAAGTTGTTTCATTTACCAACCTACAGTCATGGGCAAGAAATTGGGTAAAATGGAACGAACCTGCGAAGATTAGTTTAGGGCATAGCTACTCTACATGGCATATCTCGTACACTTTGCGTTGGTTGAATATGTCGATTTCAACCTTTCAATTTTAATCAGAATAAGCAAGCTATCCCCCATGGTTGTATATGTGTGTGATATTTATGCATACTGTGATATCGGTTCCATTTGTTCTCCCCATCAAAATATCTAAGCGAAAGGTTAGAATCTGTACCAAATTGGGCAGCACATTTCATTTGACATTTTTACGGCTCTAACAAAAGCTTCATGCAGATTAAACTCGATTTATCTCTTCATTTTTTGCATATAGGTCGGGATATTGCCCTGATAACATTGTTTCATAAATGCATCTATAACGCACCGTCATCATTTTTGCAGCTTCAAACTCCCGCCCATGGTACAACGTTCATATGTACAGTTTAACTTCCTGCGCATTCACGGAAAGATTAGCTCAAATAGCTACTTCGCTCTTCCAAGGGACATTCGCCTTGGGACGACCTTCATAACACTATTTTTTCTGTGAATAACTAAGTAAACTTTAAGCATCTACTGAGCTTTAATTTGTTAAAATAATGTTTTATTCCAGAACAATATGCTTGATAACTCAGATCTCTTTTTGGGGTTTATGTGTAGTTTCACTTCACAACCGATATCGCATTGACTCAGTTATTATTGCGTCACTCGGCTGTCATGACTGTAAGTGTGTGTGTTTTTGGCCTCTTTTTGTTGTATAAAACATAACGCAATCGCGTTAAATAATGCATTTCCACGTGCGTTACAGTCGTATTTTTAATGCCGTTCTCATACATTTTTTATCTTTCTGTACACTACACACATTCAAAATGTTTCTTGTATTATTGCATTGCCCCTTACACAGTGACTCTAGGGTTTTGTAAGGTATTTCTAAATACCAAAATATATGAAACAATAAATAAATAAATAAATAAATAAATAATAATAATAAATTGGCAGATCCCACGTATAGTGGGAATCGATGATATGCGAAACACGAATGAGAAAGCTTGATATATCACTGTAAAATCAGCACAACGTTACGAGCTGACACCCATCTCACGCATCTCATGATTATCATGTTGGCATTAGTTATACCTTCGTCAACCATTCACGTGCTGTACTACCAAATTTGGTATATGTGACGCTAGCGAAACGGCTACGAGCGCATCATTAGCGTGGCATGTAGTCATGTTGTTACATGACACGCATGTCATGATATTCATGTTAGGGTCTGTCGGTTGTGTTTTCCATGCAATCATGTCATGCCATACGAGTTTTGCTACATGCCATGTGAACGAAACCACTGCATGAGCTGCAAGACCATAAAAAGTAAATTATGACATTCATGACATACATGTCATGATTTTATGTCATGTCTAGTCAAATATGTTATTCATACAGCCATGTTATGTCGTACCAAGTTTGTTATTGATACAATTATCGAAATGGCCCAGAGAGCTAAAAGTCGTAGATAGATAGATAGATAGATAGATAGATATATAGATAGATAGATAGATAGATAGATAGATAGATAGATAGACAGATAGATAGACACGCTCGAAGTCGCTGACGTTTGCTAAAAAATGCTTCGCATTTAAAATAAATATATTTCTTTTGACGCGTAATTTCCAACTTCGATGGCCGCCGTTCACAGTTCGCTGCATTTAGCAAAACACAATAGCCAAGCAGGTTCTTCAAAGCAGTAAGATTTATAAGCCAAGTCCGTGTATGTCACCACCCACATTCTGTAAATGGGGAATTTTGTTAATGGGGAAATTTATTTGTAATTATTTCCCCGAATAGACACCGCTCCACAAGTGCCGTAGTGTTACAAGTTTTCTTGGAAGCCTCGAAGCCTTGGCAGATATTAGTCGAGAGCAAGCTAGCAATGGTAATCGATATTTATTCATTTTGACAAACGCAAGTGCCTCTTGTTCTATATTTAGGCTAGCGTTTATGTTATCAGAGCAGAAGCACGTAACCTCTAATATAGTATGACGCGAGAAAGTTTTGTATACTCTTGGCGTATGGTGGCTCACAGCTCCTGCCGAGACATAGTAAACACTTCCACTCCAGAATTTTTTTTAAACTTCCTTTGTTGTATCCCGTGCCCAAACATCAACTTTAGCTGAAAAAAAAAGTTCAAGGAACGTAATAAATGTTCTTACTAGCCTCTCGCGCTGGTATTTTTCGCTACCCTTCCGTCGTTTAATTTGAAATTCGAAGCATTTCTTAGAGCACTTTGGTGACTTTAAGCGTATCTATCTATCTATGCATCGATATATCTATCTAGCCGCTTACGTTCTAGTGCTCTTGTTGTCACCCCTTTCACTTGGCGTGAACCAAAATTACCGTGGGAGGTTAGGATGGTTCGACAAATATAACGCGCTGGTGAAAACATAATGTCTCAATACCATCGCTTACGTCGTCAAATACTCCCGCAAAAGTGTGGAAAATACCCAAGGACAGGTATGTGCCGCTGGTATGCCGGTATGTACCCCAAGCGATTGACACTTATTATCGAACTAGGAACGACGAGAACACACATGGGCAACATTAACGCGCGATCGTTATCAATTACCCGACATTGGTAGCCTCTACCCGACAAATGCAAAGAAATAATGTCAGGGTCCCAGCTGGAATAGAACCCAAGCATTATGCAGGACCATGAAGCATTTTACAACAAAGCTACGCCTGATCTCGGAACTGCCTTTCAAATAAACGCTAATCTTGGTGAAATGTTAATAGTGGTAGCGATGCTGCCTATCCAATTTTTAAAATAATATATATGTACTCTTTTGATACAGCCGTCACGTCGCGTAAGCGTCAAATGTGCCTATTTGCGAAGCCCTGAAGTTGATTTTTGTAACAGTTTCGAGGGCTAGCATCCTCACGAGCATCAGCGCTTCATATCAGCTTAATTTTTGCTATTAGGCATGTTCCAGCTGGCATTGTTGCGCTAATGCAAACAACTGGTTATATAAAAGCTGCAACTCTTCAACATATGTGTGTGCGTTAGGCATTTGTAATTTATTTGGCGTCCTTTAATGACGTGTCGATCAATAAAAAATTGCTATATGGTAACCTTCTCTTCACATGCATCACATAACGACAATACCCGGGTACGTTATTTTTTTTTATTTATGGAGTGATTCATTCCACATAAACAATCTTTATTCAAAACCTGTTAAATTAGTCAGCGGAAAATATTCTTTCATACTACGTCATTCAATGAGCTGGAATCCAGTGTTCTATTCTAAAACAGAAATGAAAATGGGCACTAAATAAAAGTACTGAATGACAGAACCATTTTTAGACGTATTGTTGAACACCTTATAAAATAGTTGGTGTCCTTCAGACTCAATTCCCACATGATTAATCACCCAGTCTAAGTTATGTCCCATACTTTTGAAAAGCGATTTGTCACTGACTTTTTTCAACGCACTTGGCATATTTGTGCATATTTGCGTAAAAGAGCGCCGCCAAGTGTAGCGCAATTTTGAAAATAACATATACACTGTGTGCTTAGCCCTCAGAAGCTTCCAAAAAACTTACGTCTACGCCACAACGAAGAAAGTGTTGATTATATTTTTTGAGTAAATTTCTCGTTAGCAAACTTTGTCGTCAAATGAAAGTTGTCCATGAACACTAGAAAAATACTCTAAACTTCGGAGAAAAGTCTAGAACATCATACAGATACAATTGAAAGTACCTTTTTAATTAAATTGCGACTGACAAAATGTGAGTTTGATAAGCGGAAGCAAGACGCGCTCGGGTGCTAAAAACTTCAGCGATTTTCTTCCCTTTAGAAGCCTTGGTTTTGCTGTTAAATAATAATACCTAATTATTCTTCCAGTAAGTAAACTGATCGTGGCTTTATTGGAGGCTGCTCCTAAGAAATTAAAAAAAGGACAAATATTTTTGCTTTTTATTATAAAATGACTAAAATAGTGACGTTTTAGAAGGAGTTCTAGTAACTTTGTAGATGAATGAATACATTGATGAACTTTATTTGGTCCTTTAGAACGTGCTTTAGCACGCTGCTGGCTGCTCCCACGTCGGAACAAAATATCCAAGCCCCTCTTGCATATCGGGCCCGGTAGACTGCCCATAACTTTTGTTCAAGTCCGAAGCTTGCAATAGAACCCTCCCATTTTGACGGCGTGATGGCTTCCCCGCAGCGTACCTTGGGGCACCGCGAGAGCATATGTTTCAAGGTAGCTATATTGTGGCATTACGAACTTGTATTAGTTGGCTGTATTTCGCGATAAAGTTCAATAGCATGGGGTTAGGGTACGCCCCGACCTGAAGAAGCCTGAGTGGCAGAGCCTGAGGTGTGCTTAGTTTTCTGTGCAATGAAGACTATTGTCTCCACGCCATGTAAAAATGTTTTGTAAATTTATCATACGAGACGGGATGGTCAGGGTTCTCCAAGACATCAGCGCCACGCCCCCCGATAGCTACGTGGTTTACTAGGCCAGGTGCAGCTATGTGGGCTGACTCGATGAGATTGGGCGCGGCTCCCTGGGTGCGTCCTCTATAAGCTGAGAACCTAACGTGTGTGTGTGGCTCGATGTCTTTGTCCCGAATACTTCGTAAAGCTAGTTGCAATATTGGTCTTTTTGCAAATGCTGGGACCGCTGATCTTGAGTCACTGTAAATTGTGGACCTGCTGTTCTCCAGCAAGGCCAACGCAATTGCCGATTGCTCTACTATTTAAGCCACTATAGTCCGGACTGTTGTCGAGTTGGTGATACCACCCTCGTGGTTGACGCTCACTGCCGCATACGCCTTCCCTTCGGGATATCGGGCCGCATCCACGTAGGAGCAGTTCCCGGCATTTTCTTAAGCCCTTTTCTTTCTGGGGTTTAGGTGCCGTAACCATGACATGATTATATGGAAGGGTATATAGTACGTAATATTTATTGTATTTCGACCACCTGGTGTTTGAACACGTGCACTTATATATAAGTGCACTAGTGTCTTGCATTTGGGCCCCAGCTGAATACGGTCATATTGGTGCACCTGCTGCTACCAATATTACGATCGTGTAACCTGTTACTAGCACGGCGATTGGTTTAAGTTGATTGAGGCGCTATAAGTACGCTTGGTACCCCCAATTTCGGTCTTAATGTATTAGGCCATTTACAGGTGGTGTTATGCAAAATAGGCATAACATAATATT
The DNA here is from genome assembly GCA_013436015.1 of Rhipicephalus annulatus. Lineage (NCBI taxonomy): Eukaryota > Metazoa > Arthropoda > Arachnida > Ixodida > Ixodidae > Rhipicephalus > Rhipicephalus annulatus. Next base: position 205,293 of record WOVY01013405.1, read on the forward strand.
TGTGTCATTGAATAAAATTTCTACAATGTGTTACTGAGAGCACCTCATGTAAATGTACGCTGCAAAATAAATGAGAAAAGATCAACTATTTATGCTAAATCGTAGCCACCCAGCGGCTCCAGCTGCATTCCCCAAGCGCAGGGCTTTCATTGCTTCTGGAACCACTGACGAGCTGTATGTGTCGCGTAGACTTATCGTTGCGTATGTAGACTGCAGCGGCACTGATGGTCTACTAGGCAGTGCAATAAAAAAAATTGCCTCTGTCTTTTGTCGATAAGGTCTCATGAAGGATGACTCCCGTGGGACGGCTTTATGCTCTACCATAATAGAGTACCTATAACTCTAAATTGTTGCCCTCTTCTTCTAAACCCCCATGTGCAGAGTTGTCTTCACGGAAACCTGCTAAGTTGCTGATAATTCTTCAATATACATGAAAATGTAGGAACGTCAGCAATACTCATGATGCACTGACTGCCATTATTATTAATCTTTATGCGCACAGCATATTCAATAAAGTTCCCGCCATTGAAAGCGTTTTGCTTGAGTATGAACCTGATGTACTCATTGTTACTGAAACTTGGTTGAACAAATGCACTGCAAACTGTGAGTTTCTTTCTCCGAACTATACAGCTTATTGTAAAGGTATGGGGTCTAGGAGTTGTAGTGTTGCTGTTAACCGTAAAGGATAAACTGTGTGCACAGAACGATCTTCACCACAAGGAATTGAGTGATTTGACATGGTTTTCTACCACACTTCGTTCACATTTATTGCAGTGTAACGTCCTCCCGATTCTTCGAAAGACTATATGCTATCTTTCCTTGACTTCTTATATAGCGAATTGGAGAATTGAAAAAGAATATTCTTAATGGTTGGTGATTTTATTCTTCAGTTTGCTGAGTGCACTCTATGACAAAATTACCTGAATAGGGAGTGACGGAGCCCAATAGGCGCGTGCGATGAATTGATAGACTGTTGAAGAAAAAAATTGCCGGCATTTTCCCTCGGGGGAACACTGAGGAGGATGCGGAGCATATAATTGGTTAACGGTGTGTTAAAGTGCGACTTACTTGGGTCGATGGCTAAATTGGTTAACGTGGTTGTGAAATGGGGTGTTCAATTGCGACTTACTTGGGTCGATGGCTAAATTGGTTAACGTGGTTGTAGGAGGGGGTGTTAAATGAGTGAACACGTACACACGTATGCGAAAGGGCGGCGCTGGTCGAAGGGACGTCGATCATTGTGTTTGTGGATTCGTTGGAATTCATTTCACCGCGACCTTGGACGTCGACGCGCCGTACAAACCAACCGACGAGCGGCAACTGAGCGAGCGAGCGCCGACCTTGAGTATATATACAGCGCGACGGCGCATGCACTGTCAGCTGTCGAATGTTCGAGAAGGGGGAGAAGCGCAACGGCGCATGCGCGCGCGTCAGCTCCCGATGTTCTCGAAGCGCGACGGCGCATGCGCGCGCGTCAGCTGCCGATGTTCTCGAAGCGTGACGGCGCATGCGCGCTACATTATACAGCTAGCGAATGTTCGTGAAGAGGAGAAGCGCACGCGGTGTGTAGAGGAGGAAGGGTGCACAGATGGAGGAGGAGTGAAGCGAGCGCGGTGTGTAGAGGAGGAAGGGATGCAAAGATGGTGGAAGAAGGAGGAGGAATCTTGCGGACGGCGCCGCACTAGAAGCCTCGAGTATTAGATGCTCCGCATCTAAAACCGCAGGGGGATCCGTGCCGCGTGCAAACAACTTAGTCTCCCTATTCCATGCAAAGGATGAACCGCGCGGGAAATGCGGGCCGTGCACAAACTGCTGTCGAGGAAACTATCCATTCTCCCCCCTCCTGGCTCAGTCTTCCCTCCAATTTTGCTGGTGAAGGTATGCGTTGCGTCGCCCTCGAAGAGCTTGATGATCTACGATTTACGATGTGGTTGTTGTGCGTACACATGAATGAGCGTGCTGTGCTGTTTTCACGTTTCGCCGAACGCATGAAATCTGGAGCCGGTCTCGACAAGTCGCCACGCCGCGCTTATACCCATGGCCTAGTCAAGTTGATCACGACCAACACACGACACCACCAATTGGGAATGACGGCCAACATGGTGGCCGAGAAGACAGCAGGCCTGTCGGATACATTATTTCAGTCTGACTCAGGGCATAAATTAGCGCCAGATTCTTTCACAAGTAGGTGATTCCTCTATATTATGCCGTAGTTGTCGGGTGTGCGATACGTATCGCACTTGCGGCAACGGCCTCGGTCGTTTTGTATATCGCACGCACAAAATAAACCGCGAATGTCAGCTTCGGCGTCAGTAGTTCACCTGTGCTTTTTGAACACTCAGAAATCGGCCGTCATTGCCCTCGGCCGCCCGGACGCTCACTCATCGAGTGTTCGCCTGTCTTCGCCGTCGTGATGAGCTCCAGGCTGACGATATTTGGGTGGAGACATCTTCGCTGTTTTGAGAGTCGTCGAAAACACGTTGCGGTTGCTCGTAACGAGATTGGTTGTAGTATGTTGCGCTCTGTAAGCGCAGCGGCGCACGGGCTGGTGAGGGTTTCACTTGCGTCGGAACTGCGTCTGTGAAAATTGGTTGCCATTACAGTTGGCTTCCCCGTAATTTGGGGGCCAGCAGTTCGGTGCCGACTGGTGACGGCTGCCATGGTGGCGGACTCGTGTTTGCTGGCTGCCCTCACTCGTGTTTGTGGAAAATGGTCACATCACCGTAGGTTTTTTTACGCACTCGCGCCAAACCAACTCAGCGTTGTTCGTGGCGGTGGCCCCGCGTACGGTCGCTCTCCTCTTCGAGGTTCACTGGTGGCAGACGCTCCACGCGCAACGCTGTGTTTGGTCTCGCGTTCGCTTGCTGGAGCTGAACGGCGGCGCTGGCTTAGAACTCACTGCCTCGCTGGCGGCACGGTGGTTCATGGCGCCTCGAAGTTATGACTGCGGCGACCGCACTTAAGCTGTTGTGCTACTGGGATCGATATGCGCCTTTTACGATGCGTGACATCACGTTAAATTGTTTATATGTCCTCTTGTACACGTATGTTTTTATGTCGCCTTGCAGATATTTCTCATACCCATGCACATTCATCCTCTCTCACGTGTAAATAACTATTTTTACAATATTATTGTGCAACCATGGGCACACACCGCGCAGAAGGCTGTGGCTTTGTGTGCTCGCGTCTGCAATGCCTGTCATCTTTCGCTTTTGTCGAACCAGCTTCAAAAGCACTGTAAAAGATGTGAAGGTAAAGTTATATGCGTGTCATATTTTACACGTATATTTTCATATCAACTTGCACGTACTTGTCATATGCATGCATCCTCATCTTCCGTCACGTGTCACTAACTATTTTTTACTATCTTATTGTACAAACGTTGTCACACGACATGCAAAAGGCAATAAGCGCTGGTATCTACAATGCCCATCATCTATCGCTTCCGTCGGAGGAGCTTCACACAGACTGTACAAGATGTGACAACGAGCCTGGAACGGTACGTTTCACTACAAATTATCTTAAAGAATAGAGTACCTGCATGTGTATAGAGAAAAATAAAAGTATTTTAATGTCTCACTTTTGTCTTTCACTGTTGCAGTGACTGCGAAAGCAGTGACACACATGTGGCTAAATAATTTTTCGCGCGTTCTTTTCCGCTCCATTTGTTTCTCATTGCGCAGAAAAACAAGCGAAGAAAGTAATAGTTCCGGCGGGGAATAAATAGAAAAACAATATTTGAACTGGAGATAACAAGTATCCGATTGGAGTATTTGAGTGTACCAACCGTTCGTCCGGCGAGGTACATTTGGGAGGACTAACGGTGGCCCGGTAAGGTGTAAATGTGGGGACTAACGGTTGCCCAATCAGGTGTAAATGTGAGGAATAAACGTTAGTCCTTTGAGGTGATTTGTGCGACTAACGGTTACCTGCCAAGGTGTATATGTGAGGATTATTTGTTAGTCTCTTGAACTGCTCTGTGGGGACTAACTCTTAGACCTGGTGCCGTTAGTTTCCTAAAGAGATTAATGGTTGTGGCAGCTGAATTAGTCCCCGAAAGAACAGACCACACCCTTTTACCACCCTCTTGCATTATAGTGTGGGTAGAGTATCATCATCATCATCATCATCATCATCAGCCTGGCTACGTCCACTGCAGGACAAAGGCCTCTCCCATGCTCCGCCAGTTAACCCGGTCCTGTGCTTACTGCTGCCAATTTATACCCGCAAACTTCTTATTTCATCTGCCCACCTAACCTTCTATCTTCCCCTAACCCGCTTTCCTTCTCTAGGAATCCAGTTAGTTACTCTTAATGACCAGCGGTTATCCTGTCTACGCGCTACATGCCCGGCCCATGTCCATTTCCTCTCCTTTATTTCAACTATGATATCCTTAACCCCCGTTTGTCCCCTAATTCACTCCACTCTCTTCTTGTCTCTCAAGGTTACACCTACCATTTTTCTTTCCAATGCTCGCTGCGTCGTCCTCAATTTAAGCTGAACCCTTTTTGTGAGTCTCCAGGTTTCTTCTCCGTAGCTAAGTACCGGCAAGATACAGCTGGTATATACCTTCCTCTGAAGGGATACTGGCAGTCTACCTGTCATAATTTGAGAGTGCTTGCCGAATGTGCTCCACCCCAGTTTTATTCTTCTAGTTACTTCAATCTCGTGCTTAGGCTCTGCGGTTATTACCTGCCCTAAGTAGACATAGTCTTTTACAACTTCAAGTGTACTATTACCTATCTCGAAGCGCTGTTCCTTTCCGAGGTTGTTGTACATTGCTTTCGTTTTCTGCAGATTAATTTTAGGACCCACCTTTCTGCTCTCCTTGTGTAACTCCGTAATCATGAGTTGCAATTCGTCCCCTGAGTTATTCAGCAATGCAATGTCATCGGCGAAGCACAGGTTACTGAGGTATTCTCCATTTACTCTTATCCCTAACTGTTCCCATTCTAGGTTTCTGAAAACCTCCTGTAAGCACGCGGTAAATAGCATTGGGGAGATTGTGTCCTCCTGCCTTACACCCTTCTTGATTGGTATTCTGTTGCTTTCTTTATGAAGCACTATTGTAGCAGTTGATCCCCTGTAGATTTTTTCCAGAATATTTATATATACTTCATCTACGCCCTGATTCCGCAGTGTCTGCATGACGGCTGATATTTCTACTGAATCAAACGCCTTCTCGTACTCTATGAAGGCTATGTATAGTGGTTGGTTATACTCTGAGCATTTCTCTATTACCTTATTGATAGTATGAATGTGGTCAAATGTTGAGTAGCCTGTTCGAAATTCTGCTTGTTCTTTTGGTTGATTGAATTTTAATGTTTTCTTGACTCTGTTAGCAATTACCTTTGTAAATAGCTTGTACACTACAGAGAGCAAGCTGATCGGCCTGTAATTCTTCAAGTCCCTGTCATCTCCTTTCTTATGTATTAAGATGATGTTAGCGTTCTTCCAAGACTCTGGTACCCTTCCCGTCAGGAGACACCTCGTAACCAGGGTGGCTAGTTTTTCTAACACAATCTGTCCTTTATCTTTCAGCAGATCTGATGTTACCTGATCCTCACCAGCAGCTTTGCCTCCTTGCATGCTCTCCAAAGCTTTTCTGACTTTTTCTATTATTACTGGTGGGGTGTCATCTGGGTTACTGCTAGTTTTTATCGTATTAAGGTCGTGGTTGTCTCGGCTACTGTACAGATTTCTGTAAACCTCCTCCGCTATTTTGACTATCCTATCCATATTGGTAGTTATTTTGCCTTCTTTGTCCTTTAGTGCATACATCCGACTTTTGCCTATCCCAAGTTTCCTCTTCACTGCTTTGAAACTTCCTCCGTTTTTCAGAGCGTGTTCAATTCTCTCCATGTTATACCTTCTTACATCGCATACTTTACGCCTATTAATCAACTTCGAAAGCTCTGCCAGTTCTATTTCGTCTGTTGTATTTGACACTTTCATGATTTGACGCTTCTTAATTAGGTTCTTCGTTTCCTGGGAAAGCTTGCCAGTATCCTGTCTAACTACCCTGCCTCCAACTTCCACTGCACACTCCGTAATGATACTCGTCAGATTATCATTCATTGTATCTACACTAAGGTTGGTTTCCTCACTGTGGGCCGAGTACCTGTTCTGCAGCGACACTCTGAGTTTCTGTACTTTCCCTCTCAGTGCAAGCTCATTGATTGGCTTCTTGCGTATCAGTTTCTGTCATTCCTTCCTCAAGTCTAGGCGTATTCGAGACCGTACCATTCTATGGTCACTGCATCGTACCTTCCCAACCACTTCCACATCCTGCACAATTCCTGGGTGTGCAGTAATTATAAAGTCTATTTCGTTCTTATTTCGCCGTTAGGGTCCTCCATGTCCACTTGCGGTTTTCTCGTTTTTGGTAGAAGGTATTCAAAATCCGTAAATTATTGCGTTCTGCGAATTCTACTAGTAGCTCTCCTCTGGCGTTTCTAGTGCCGATGCCATAATCTCCTACTGCCTGGTCTCCAGCCTGCTTCTTCCCTACCTTTGCATTAAAGTCGCCCATTACTATAGTATACTGTGTTTTTGCCTTAATCAATGGCGATTCCACGTCTTCATAGAAGCTTTCAACTGAAGCGTCATTATGGCTGGATGTAGGCGCGGAAGCCTGTACTACCTTCATCTTGTATCTTTTATTCAGTTTGATTACAATACTTACCACTCTTTCATTGATGCCATAATATTCCTCTATGTTGCCATCTATGTTTCTGTGAATTAGGAACCCCACTCCCAGTTCTCTTCTGTCTCCCAAGCCCCGATAGCAAAGGACGTGCCCATTCTGTAGCACCGTATAGGCCTCATCTGTCCTCCTAACCTCACTGAGCCCTAATATATCCCATTTAACACTCTCTAGCTCCTCGAACAGTACAGCTAGACTTCCCTCACTAGATAAGGTTCTAGCGTTAAACGTTACCAAGTTCAGATTCCAAAGGCGGCCTATAGTCCAGAGATTCTTAGCACCCTCTGCTGCGTTGCAGATCTGACCGCCGTCGTAGTCTGTTGCTTCGCAGCTGCTAAGGACTGAGGGCCGTGAGTTATTTGGCGTATCCATGTGGGAGGTAATGGCCAGATACTGCACCAGGGTGGCCAATCCTTCTCTGGTGAGGGACTGCGTTCCCGGCGGTGATTCTCGGTGAGGCCGCACCTCAGGCCTCTTAATGCAGTTCCATCAACTCGCGGGTTTTTTTTCCGGTTGGGAACTGCGCAGCACCAGGCAAGTTGTCCGACTGTTGTTGTTTTCATGGATTCACACTGTTTTCCGCTCCTAAATTTTAAAATTTTTGTTTGTAATAGCAGTATTTGTAGCGGTTGAACTCCTTGTATCTTCACGAACAAATAGACACCACTCTGACCCGCCTAGGACCAAAAATGCTAAAGTTATAGGTAGATATGTGCAGAGCTCACTTACCCGTCCTGTTGACGCGGCCGCTCCCGCTCCCACCGTTGGAATAAAACGGGTCAAACTGATAGATTACAATACCGGGCTCTCCTAGAAGGAGTGATCTCACAATACATGGTCCAAGTTGAACAAGGATACACACGGACACACACTGCAGGGTTGTTCTACTTGATCTCGTATTTTGAAGTCCATCAGTGACTAAACAAAGACAGATTTGTGAAGTCAAGGATGAAATTTGAGATCATACTACGGTGATTCTTGAACTATAAGGCATGCATCACTGAACGCCAACTACAAAATCTGTACCGGTACCCGTTTACTCTAGAGCTGATGATATTTTAATTCTGGAATTGTTTGACGTTGAATAGATGGATTTTAAACAAACTGCTGTGTCAGACAACTCAACGGATGATGCATAGAAAAGTTTTAAAGAAACGCTACCCACATATACAGAACCTTACATACCTGAGGCAAAAATGGTCCAAAACATGAATTCTTGGGTTTTGCGAAACATTATTCACATAATGCTTCATCGAAGGAGCATGCAGCCTAAACAAAAAATTTCCAATCAACGACTTAGATCAGCGAACGTCACGACGCTCTCTGTCGTTTCAAGCTGAATTGACTGACGCATAGAAGCGATACATGAATTATACTTCACGGCAGTTCATTAAAACAGCACCGTAGAAAATAGCACAATACTTGTGTAAATGAAAATCCACTCATGTGTTCTTAAATATTGAGAAGGGCACTGTTATCGACAGTTTTCTGATTTCCTGTGCATTCATTCATTATTACATATCAGTTTTTACAGGCAATGACGGTATATTACTGAAATAAGCTCAGGTTGTCATGCTTCGCCAATAACAGATATCGTAGCTAATGAAAAAAAATCATCAGGCTTACATGGCACCCCAAATATGTTTTCAACGGTAGGTTGAATAGTGCTTTTATTTTTGAATATTAATCTCAAAAGAAATGTATATTTGCAGATACTTACGACATTTACAAGCGACGACAATGCCTGGCACACTGGCAGGCTGAGACCAGTCTCTATCCACTTCGTAGTCTTTTCTTCCAGGCAGAGAGCCTCTACCGCTTTATGCCCCAATCCCATTGCTGCCTTGTGGCACTACCCCGTGGCGTTAAAAAGCGCTTACCCGGCGCTTGCAACGAAAGGGGAGTGTTTAGGTGACACATAAGGCTTCAGTCTTACGACGTGCACAACAGTAGCTGGTGGTGGCATTGAGTGCGCTTCATAGACGACTCGCTGTATCTCGTTGGTGAGGTTGGTGATCTTGCGTAAGACTTTGTATGGTCCGTCATCGCGAAATAAAAGCTTTTCTGAAAGGCCAATGTGACGACATGGGGTCCACAAGAGTACTAGAGAACTTGGTGCATTCGAAACTTCACGGCGGTGACAATCGTATTGATGTTTCTGAGAGGCTTGAGAAAGTATAAATCGTTCTCGGGCAATCTGTCGTGCTGCGTCGGCTCGCGCTGTGGCATCGCGGACGTATGTGACAGGGGAGCTTGAACCAGCGGGAAGGTGTGTATCAAGAGGCAAAGAGGGTTCACGTCCATAAAGATGGTAGAACTGGGAATAGCCTGCGGTGTCATGTCTGGAGGAGTTGTGTAAGCGAAGGCGACGTAGGGTAACGTTGCGTCCCAATCAATGTGGTCTGGATAAACATACATTGACAACATTTCGGTGATAGTGCAATTAAGGCGCTCTGTAAGTCTATTAGTTTGAGATGGTATGCAGTTGTGAACTTGTGGTTTGTGGAACAGGAACGTACGATATCCTGGACGACACGAGACAAAAAGTAACAGGCCTCCGTCAGTAACAAGCTGTCGAGGAGCGCCGTGATGAAAAATGATGTCATGCAGTAGAAAGTCGGCGACATTGGTAACGCAGCTGGTTGGAAGAGCGCGGGTGATCGCATAACATGTCACGTAGTCGGTTGATAGATTGATATGTGGGGTTTAACGTCCCAAAACCACCATATGATTATGAGAGACGCCGTAGTGGAGAGCTCCGGAAATTTCGACCTCATGGGGTTCTTTACATGCACCCCAATCTTAGCACCACGGGCCTACAACATTTCCGCCTCCATCGGCAATGCAGCCGCCACAGCCGGGATTCGAACCCGCGACCTGCGGGTCAGTAGCCGAGTACCTTAGCCACTAGACAACCGCGGCGGGGCTGTCGCCTAGTCGGTCGCCACGGCAACCTATTTGTTCCCGGATGCAGAAGTGGGAAACGGCCCGAGAAGGTCGAGCCCTACGTGTTAGAATGGTTTAGCAGGAATCTCACTAGGGTGAAGAAGGCCAGCTGGAAGCGATATTGTTCGTTTTCGATGTTGATAAAGGTCGCAGCTGGCAACATTCTTTGCACAAAGCGATATAGGCTAGCCAGAAAAAAACGGCGCCGGACGTGAACATAAGTGCGGGTGACTCCCAGGTTACCAGCAGCAGGTTCATCGTGAAGCTGTCGGAAAACATCTACACGCAATCGGGAAGGCACGACGAGAAGGTGGTCAGGACCATGAGGGCGCATGTTGTGGCGGTAGAGAACACCTTCATGAAGGAAATAAAAGGTAACAGAAGTGGGTGGAGTAGCAGAACTCAGGCTTTCTTGGTGGGAAGTAAATCTGGTCGCGGCGTTGCTCAGAATCGATAACAATAAAGTCTGATATTGATAAGACACAAGCCTCAGTAGCTCTCTCTGTGGCGTCTGGCGGATCCACTGGATACCGTGACAGGCAGTCGGCGTCTGATCGAGGTAACCAATTTTGTACACGACCGAGAAAGTGTATTCTTGGAGGCGGGAGAGACCAATGACCGAGACGTCCCGTGGGATCCTTGAGGGAGGAAGCCAGCAGAGTCACATGATGGTCATTACAACAATAAAACTGCGGCCGAACAGGTACGGGCGAAATTTAGCGACAGCCCCAACAAGAGCAAGACACTCTCTTTCAGTGATGGAATAGTTCTTCTCGACAGGGATAAACGGCGGCTGGCGTTGGCGATGACGCAGTCACGTTCATGCTGACGCTGAGCTAAAACAGCACCAATTTCGTGGCCACTCACGTCAGTACGAACTTCTGTCGGGGAAGTCCGACCGAAGTGGGCTAATATTGGCGTAGTGGGTGATGGCTGCAATAGCACCACTAGTGCAGCACTTTGAGGCGATTTCCAAGTTAATGGAAAGTCCTTTTTAAGAAGCTCGGTGAGAGGCCGTGCAATATCGGCGAAATCCCGGATAAAGCGGCGGAAATATGAGCCCAACCAAGAAAGCTCCGGACACTCCTTAGCAGAAGAGGATAGGGAAGTTGAGTCACGGCGCGAAATTTTGGCCGGGTCGGGCTGTACCCCAGATGCGTTAACGAGGCGACCAAGTACAGTTATTCGCGACGGCCGAAACGGCATTTGGAGGATTTCAGCTGGAGACCAGCGTGGTGGAATACTTGGAGAATACTGGACGGTCGCTCAATGGCTTGCGAACGTTTGTGTAAAAACAATTATGTCATCTAAATAGCTATAAGTAAGTGGACCAATTGATGCCGCGCAGAAGGGAATCCATCATGTGCTCAAAGGTAGCCGGCGCAATACAAAGCCCAAATGGTATTACTTTAAAACTGGTATATACCCATCGGGGGTAACAAATGCTGTTTTTTCTCGGTTCCTTGGGTGAACTGCAATCTGCCAATACCAGATCGAAGGTTAATGTACGAGAAAAACTTTGCACCATGAAGGCAGTCAAGGGCGTCATCTATTCTTGGTAAGGGGTAAACGTCCTTCTTAGTGACCTAATTGAGATGTCTATAGTCGACGAAAAACCGCCACATCTTTGTCCTTCTTCTTGACAAGCAGTACCGGGGATGCTCACGGACTAGATGAGTGTTCGACGACGCCTTTGGCGAGCATTTTCTCGACCTCTTTCTGGATGACAGAGCGTTCGACAGCGGAGACAAGGTAAGGGCAGCGATGTATTGGGTTGGCATCGCCGGTGTTAATGTGATGGGGTCACAAATGATATCTGGCAGAATGTAGATCGATATGTTCACGTAAGAAGTCAACAGACGGTGGAGGGTCTTGTGCTTCGGAGGGTGAAAGTCTAGCGCTATCATTTTGTTAATGTCAATGATTGACAGGTTGGGCGGCAGTGAGCAAGTTGACGTGCGGAGTACGTTTGATCAGCCGACAGTTCAGAATATCACACTCTTGCAACGACGATAATCACGCCTAGTTTAAATAGAAGGCAGCACGTGCGTGGAGAAACCAAAGTTCAAAAAAGGCAAATTGGTCTGGTTGTGGCGTACTCTTACCACGGTGTGCAGGGAAGCAATAAATGCTTTAGCACAACGTCGATAATAGGTGAAACGCCATATTGACCATCGCCCACGGGCGGA